>CM072515.1:37471317-37681317 GCA_036898135.1 Oncomelania hupensis | reverse complement strand
TGAAATGTGTATGTAGTCAATGCACACGTTTATGTTAGGTCTTTGTTGTGGGTTTTAATTTTTAAAAAATAAAATAAATAAACTAAAGAATCCTATAATATACCGTTTATGTTCATTCTCATTCTCAAGTCCATTGGAAAACAATATTTGAACTAACAGTGGGTGATTTTGTAGTAAGAAACATTAAAATCATTTCAATACGGTCTACGTTTTTGCAAAGCTTTGAGGGGAGGGGAGGGGAAGGGGAAACAGCTGAACTAACTGTCAGTTGTTCAGTGCCTAACAATATTCAAAATCTTCGCAATCTGGTCTGTGGAAAAGTCCCCTGAGCTCATATCAAAGATCTAATTACTACAGATCTCTTGAAGAAGAAAAAAGTACTTTGCAAATAGTATGCTGTCTGGTACTTGTTACAACCACCAACATAAATCAATAATTGGGTGGGCGTTCGTATATAATTCATTTAAATAAGAAGACAGTTGAACATGTGGGCAAACCTTTGTCGGAGACTGTCTGACAATAGCCTGGCAGGTTCGCCGGCGATCCTTACCTCCATAGCCGTCAAGCAATCCCCGTAACTGGCTAGACTATGACTTGGACTTGTTTCTCAGGTCTTGAGGCTAGAAGCCAGTGACGCGACGACACAGATGACTGATAGAGCTATTAGACGCCGCTGACAGCGACACGTCGCCCACTTCGACCAAACAGGGCACTGAAGAAATGTTGACCGAATGTTTGTTCCAAGAGCACTGAAAATTCATGAGCAGGATAGAAAATTCTCTGTTGGGAATCCTCTGCTGATACGCAAGGTGACTAAACTGGCTAAAAGAGGACAGATGATACAAGACAGCTGAATACTGCCTCGTGAAACCAAAACACAAGAGTCCAGAACTGACGCTTTCGAGTAAACGCTTTAAAAAAAAAATTTACCCCATGAAAATGCGATCTTATATTTTGCGCATTATACAGTTGGAAAGATCACGAATCATCTATCCACCCTATCCCCTCCCACTGGAACTCCCATCTGTCCCGCTGCCACCATGACCCTTCAACACACTGCCATTCCACGCAGCGTCCAGCTTCCACCAGAACCCTTGTACACACTTTCTCTCCCCCAACGACAAGCTGCCACCAGAAACCCTTGTACACACTGTCTCTCCCCCCAACGTCAAGCTGCCACCAGAAACCCTTAAACTTCCGCAAAGTCCTGCTGCCAGAACCCTTGTGCACACTGTCTCTCTTCCAACGTCAAGCTGCCACCAGAAACCCTTAAACTCCCGCAAAATCCTGCTGCCGCCAGAATCCTTTTACCCCCTGTCATTCATCTCAACGTCCCGCTGCCACCAGGACTCTTACACACTCACATTCATCCCACAAGTGTCAGTAGACTTCCAGATAAAGGGACCCTAAGTATCACATTCCAGCGTGTTTAAGCCCCAGAGATACACGGTATCTTATCCTATCATATCCTATCCCGTAACTCGAAGGTCGCTTGGTCACCACAGATGATCGTTTAGCCAGCGTACTCCATCTTTCTGTCCTCAGCAACCATCATGGCTTCGCTCAGTGTCAAGCCAGTCCATTCTCGAATGTTGTCCCCCCACCTTTTTTTGTGTCTCCCTCTGCTTCTACCTCCTTGCACCGTGCCTTGCAGGATGGTCTTTGCAAAGCCTGATGCTCTGGTGACGTGGCCATACCATCGGAGTTTCCGTTTCTTCACCACTGTGAGCATGTCATCGTGTTGTCCCCAAATGGCTTGCGTGGTCTGTCGGACTTCGTTGTTAATTAATGACGTCCTGGATATAGGAATACACGGTATACACGGTGTATATAAATAAATAAATGTATATACACTATATTATATCCTTATGTTAATGTTGTTGATGATGATTGAAACTTGACAATTTTGCATAGAAATAGCATAGCAGGTTTTTATCGTTAATGTTATTTATATAGCGAGTTGTCCTCAGTTGAATTCTTGTGCATTCACAAACAAATTTAAGAAAATCCCATGAATGTAGTATTATATATGTATTTCTTTATATATTTTACTAGTGGTTTTGTACCCTGGCAAGCCAGGGTACACAGGTTGCTGTTTAAAATGTAGACAGAGAGACAACTGTTGTCTGCGAGTTTCATTTGGACGATGATACCTCCCCATATCCCCCTTGATACCTCCCCATACCCCCCCCCTGATATCTCCCCGCCCCCCCCATTATGCCTCACCATACCCCCTTGATACCTCCCCGAACCCACTTGATACCTCCCCATACCCCCTTGATACCTTCCGTACCCCCCTTGTAACCTACCTGTACCCTCCTTGATACTTCCCCGTTGATCGTTTCGCAGGTATGGATGAAAGGAATCGACCATCACCATACCCCCTTATATATACCCGTATCCCGTTATGCCTACCCATGCCCCTTTAAACCTACCCGTAGCCCCCTTTTACCTACACGTACCACCCCATCCCGATCCTTGGTACTACTACTACTACTACTACTACTACTACTACTACTACTACTACTACTACTACTACTAATATTGAATATAGAATAATACAAATAGAAATCATAAAAAACACCAAGGTTTTAAAAGAAAATGTGATATATAATAATAATAATAATAATAATAATAATACATAACAATAATAATAATAATGTATTATTATTATTAATATTATTTTATTATTATTATTATTATTATTATTATTATTATTATTATTATTATTTATAAACTACTACTACTACTACTACTACTACTACTACTACTACTACTACTACTACTAATAAATGAAAGGTAAAAAGCCTAAATTAAAAAGAAAAATATCCATATTGTAGTGTAAAATAAAAACATAAAAAAAAGTATGGCCCGCGTGAGATTTGAACTTGGGTCGCCCTGCACGGTAGGAGAATGTGTTACAAAGTAAGCTACCAAGGCTTCCTTGAAAGACCATCAATTTTTTGGTCTATATGGGAAAACATGCTGAAACCTCAATTTGATTTTTAATGGAAGCGCGCGGAATGAGGCTATTGCAGTTTGTGGACATTTTGTTTTATTTATTTATCTCAGAAACGGTTAAACGTTCGGTAAGGAAATGTCGGCTATAACGATTTCGCTGGTTTTGAGCACACAGCAGGCCGATTCGCAGCGCCCAGCACCTGCCCAGATCAGCGTCCATACCGGACAAACTTTATAGTAGAGGCGAAGGAGGACTTCCGGCTATATAGATATTGAGTGCTTTGTGCGCGTGTTTTTATTTCTTCTGCTGAGTACAGCATTAACCCATAGTGACGTTTATTCAGTCAGGGCATGTGAACTTTATCAGGTACGCCTCTCATCCTGTTCACGAATCGATGTCCTAAGAAATCTTTTTTTCGATCTCTAAAACTCAGAATGGTATAGCGATCAGAAAATTTGCTATTGACAGGAGGACGAGACATTCCTCTTAATACCTGGCATAATGCTTGCGTTATTTGACCTTAAAAATACAGCCGCATAAACGGGCGAGCAAGAAAGGATAAAAGACAGACAAGCGCACCTACACGCATGCACTTTAAAACACAAACACACACACATACACACACATTTTTGTAGAAACGACGTTCTGATGACACACACACACACACACACACACACACTCGCTCACTAGAGCAGGATAAGAGAACATATAGGACAGAGAGAGAGAGAGAGAGAGAGAGAGAGAGATGCAGGCGGGGTGAGAGTGGTGGGTGGTGTAGGTGGTGGCCTATGCTGTGTATGCAGGTCGGAGAAAGAAGGATGCTTTTCAGATAGGTAATAACTGTGCTCTGCACGTGAAGAAGAAAAAGAAGAAGAAACTGCTGCTGATGATATTGCTGATGATGATGGTCGTGACACTGACAGGCATGTAACTGCAGTCATATAAGGATAGATCCGTAAATTTTAACTAAAAACGTAAAAGCCCTAGAATAAAGCGCCCAAGACTGTAACATGAATTCTGGAAATAAAGCCTTTGACAAAAGCGTTGATTTTATGTCTCAAAGATTCATTTGTACTCCTAAATGTAAGGACCTATCCTATCTATCCTATCCTGTCCCGTAACCCGGAGTTCGTAGGGGCACCACAGATGATCGTTTAACCAGCATACTCCATCTTTCTCTGTCCTCAGCAGCCCTGATGGCTTCGCTCAGTGTCAAACCAGTCCATTCTCGAATGTTGTCCTCCCACCTCTTTTTCGGTCTCTCTCTCTTCTTCTACCTCCTTGCACTGTGCCTTGCAGAATGGTCTTTGCAAGGCCTGATGATCTGGTGACGTGGCCATACCATCGGAGTTTCCGTTTCTTCACCACTGTGAGCAGGTCATCGTGTTGTTCAATGGCTTGTGTGATGGTCTGTCGGACTTCGTCTTTGGTGATGTGTTGGGTATAGGAAATGCCCAGAAGTCTTTTGTAAGGAGCTACTGACACGCAAATATGCGGTACCGTAGAACGAAGGGAGAGATGGGAAGTGAGACAGACAGGATATAGGCAGAAAGAGAAAATAGAGATAGAGAGAGGGGAAGGGAGGAGGGGAATCTATGAAGGGAAAGAGGCAACGAACAGTAGTAGTAGTATGCTTTAGTAACGCCTTTCAAAACCACAGGTCATTTAAGACGACACATTAAACATCGTGTACTAAAATTATATTTTTATTTAGTTTTTTTTTTCTTTTTTAAAATTTAATTTTCATCACTGAAGAAGGGCGTAGCCCGAAAGTCTTTGATTTAATATTTTTCTTGGTGTTTTTTGTGTATTTTGTTTCAGATTTCTATAAAATTATATTTTTAAAAGAGAAGTTAAAAAAACGATTAAAACTGATGTACAATTCAATATCTACCTATACACATTATGTACATATAAAAAAAAATCATAACGACCCATGGGACGCAAGCCCGCATAGCGAATGTACCTATATTCTATTTTGTTTTACTAATTCAAGAGGATTTGTTTTTTAAAATACACCGAAGATAAAAGACGTCTTCTCCGTTGCTGCATGCTTGCAAAATGTCTTAAACGTATTCATAAAATGTTTTAAAAAATTAGTTTTAACACGCACACACAGAAATCATGCTTTTGCAAATCAAATTTAAGACATTCTTTCTATTAAATGCCTAAAATAACTGCGTTGTACATACTAAAGCGAGTCCGGTGGACCTAAAACAGTAACCATGTAATGTAATACTAAAGCGGGTTTATTACAGAAAGGCGTGAAGCACGCATCTAGATACAACATGCGGATTTTGACGTCGAGCACAATTTTATTTCAGAAAAAGGTCACGTTTCATTTCACCTTCTATTTTATTCTAAATAAAGTAACCTATTTAAAAGCAACAACATCAAAATTCCTTAAATCGCAATATGGTACATATAAAAGCATTAAATATACATTTTTGTTCATTTAGATACCATTAACTTGCACCAGCTTTGAAGACAAATAGAACGTACACAATTATAATAGGTTAGTTTTAAGGGACCGTATTGGTTATTGTTTGCTGATAGCGACACATCAATAGATGATGGAAGTGATGGAATAGTACATCCTCAACCACTACCCCTCACAGGCAAACCCAAAAAACTCCGATGGTATGGCCATGTCACCAGATCATCAGGTCTGGCAAAGACCATCCTGATAAGCACAAAGCAAGGAGGTAGAAGAAGATGGAGACAGAAAAAAGAGGTGGGAGGACAACACTCGAGAATGGACTGGTTTGACACTGAGCGAAACCATCAGGATTGCTGAGGACAGAGAAAGATGGAGTACGCTGGTTAAACGATCATCTGTGGTGCCCCTACTACATCCGAGTTACGGGATAGGGTAGGATAGGATAGGGTCCGAGGTCAAAATCTAAATTGCGAGAGAAAACAAGATGGCAAAGAGTTCAAATGTATTTCCAGAAACCCATACCCGAAAAATAAGCCTTTTAAAAAGTGTTAATTTTGTTGGCGCAGTTGTGAGTCTGCTTTGTCCTTACGAAGCAGAATGGAAACATGGAATGATAGGCATAGGCCACTCTTTGAACTGTCTGCAAGCAAAACACTTTCCAAATCGGCTAAGGCAATTTGCAATACAGCGCAAAGCGGGTTTTGAAAATGGTGACTTTTCAGGAAGAACAAATATGAATGATTTAACATGCTTAGCAGAAGTATTAATGATGCACAACATAAAAATGATAATAAAGCAACAAGTTTGTTTTGAACACATAAAAAAATTAAAATTAGGAGCGACGAATCGACCGACTGATCAACAACCGAATTGCTACTGAAAGATAACCCATGATTTGAAGTATCTGTTTACGAAATGCAACAAAATCGCTTCAGCAGACCTGTTTACACCCAAGCAAAACCAAGAGGAATCCAGAAGGCCAAAAAGAGGAATTTGAGAGTCCAAAGAGGAATCTCTTTGCCGCGCAATTTTGGTCTAAATAGGAATCAAATAATAGCTCAAGAAAAGATAATCACTTTAGTTTAAGTTGGTTTTTACTTCTTTTAAATCATGCAAGCTAGTACTGAAGCACAAACTCAGTTGGGTGACATATGACATGTCTCACACAAGTTAATATCTCAGAGCAGCTTTTTATAATGAAATTTGCAGGTTCAATATCAAGTCAGGTTTTCACTTGAAAATTAATAATTTAAAATACTCTTGCCTTTCCGTGGCCATTCAGTCTTTGAACACTCCACACACAAATTTTCGGATATATATATGAATGAGATATCAAAAAACGGATTTTATTACGCTCGTAAATCGTAATGTAAACAGGTCTGCTTCAGCCGTTCTTGAGATTGAAAATTACCCAGTTACCGTGAAACAGGAAATTAAAATACTTCTTAAATTGAAGCCAAGGTGTTTTTAAATTAGGAATATATTGTTGTTTCATAATAGGTTAGAGGCTAATTATTTCAGTAGGGTCTAGGAATGAGAAAGTAAGGAGATATAATCAAAGACTATACATACCAAGATAGTCGACTCCTTCATAAGCCTGTGTAACGAAAGTTGGACAGTTTATGGGAAGCAACTCTTGTCGGAACGAGTTACTCCCCTTTTGCCGTTGTCGCGCCATACTTATTAGACCTTCATTCTGTCTGTTAAAACATTGCTAAGTATTGCAGGAATTATGCAGTGTTTGTACCACTAGATCAAAGACTATAAATACATATATAAGCTCTTTGACTAGATGTTGGCGGTATATAAACAAACAAATTTATAAAATTTCAAAAAAAATATACGTATAAAATTAATTTTTCATGCAGCTTGTTTCATGAAGAACAAATTTATAGTTTTCAATCTTTTAATTGTAATTAATTCACTAATAATAATATATTCACCGAATTAACTAGAATTACATATATTAAAAAATGAAAAATAATTTGGAGAGAATAAACAAAGTAATGTTAATAAAATTAAATGTATAGAATGAAAGCAATGTATACAGTAAAATAAAGACAAACAACTAAATTCAAGAGCATGACAGTTTTTTTTTTTTTTTTTTTTTTTTTTTTGGGGGGGGGGGGATAAAATATAATGAAGTGTAAGAAATGCATTAAAATAAAAATAATTAACTAGAATAATACTTGGTAGAAATGAAATTATTAAGATTTACATTAATTGCAATTGAAATAAAATATATAAAAATGAATTGATTTTTGATTTGTTTGCTTGTTTATTTTTCAAGGTTATTTAATTCAGTAAATAATGCATTCACTGAATTAATTAGAATTACATATATTGAAAAATTAAAAATAACTTAAGAGAATAAACAAAAGAAATGTCAATAAAATTAAATTTATAGAATGAAAGCAATAAATTTCATTCTATATATTTTATTGACATTTTGTTTATTCTCTAAGATTATGTTTGAATGTAATTCTAATTAATTCAGTGAATATATTATTATTTACCGAATTAATTACTATCTTTGATCCGGTGTTAAATGCATGAATGTATTTCCAACACTTTTATTGTTTCATTTAATGTATGCAGTACTTTGCAAATTCTCGCACAAACAGAGAGAGAGAGAGAGACAGAGAGAGAGAGAGACAGAGAGAGAGAGAGACAGAGAGAGAGAGAGACAGAGAGACAGACAGAGAGACAGAGAGAAAGAGAGACAGATGAAAGAATACTATGACGAAAAGATTGTCAGTGGAAAGAATGACACAAAAGAAGGGAACATTATAAACTGTGTAAAACCTCCATTCTGTTGACAAGCAATTTCAGTTTGTCAGCAAACATTCAAAATACACACAGAAATATGACCGTGATAATACTGATACTTACATTGGAAACAATAACTAATAACATTAATAATATCATGACATTTTCCACACAAATCACAACTAAATGACTTCAGGCACTATTAACATGTTTATTTGCAAGTGTATAAAAATCAAGTGTACATTACTTAGCGTACTTTTGACATGTTCATACATATTAAAATCAAACCTAATTATTTACTTCTGACATTATATACATGTATGTCGTACATGTTTATACATACCAACATCACATATAAATTACTCCACTATTTACATGTTTAAATCCACATTATTATAACATATAAACTACTTCTTACCCTATTTATATATTTACTTTGCCTCTCAGCATCCTAAACACCAATCAAATTAACATTCTATACATTACTTAAAACGCTATTTATATAATTATACATAAATAAACATCACATACAAAGGTATCAGACACTGCACTATTTTACATGTGTATACATTGTCTCTCAGCATAAAAAAAAGTAAGTGATAAAATTAACATCACTTGTTTGGAACTTTGTCCTTTTATAAAATATATCTTAAAAAAGAAGGGAAAGTCCTACTGCACCCTTTTCCAGAACAAAAATGCGACCTATACTTACTTTCTTCACTATAGTTTCTACCGTCATCTTCGCCGTATGCGCTGCAATACATGTAAGATAACTCTTTCTCAGCACGAGTTATCGCACTTCCCGGATGTCCAAGTAATTATCCCTGAGTGAACCCTCTTGGTATATAAGCTCTTTGATATAATTCTGCAAGTGATATATATGAATAACTATTCGCGCGGCATGTGACAGTCACTCGATTGCGTGTCTGGCACCTAGCGGTCCTTAATGGGCACTATGATTGCCTCAAGGGGAATATTTAGCAATGATGGGCCGCTTGCCCACCATTTTCAAGAGAGGCAATCGCGCCTCCAGAGAGGTTGGCAGGTGAATATCCTACTCGCTGTGACATGACATTATTGCTTATCTATATATACATGGGCAGACAGAGCGACAACTTTCCACGCTTGTCTGTTTGAAGTGTGTGAGAGGATGGATGATGCATCATCGGCGGGCTGAAAGGGTTGTCACTTTCTGATTTTAGCATCACTTCGCAATATTATGTTCACCTAAACCACCCCTCAACGCCACCCATCATGGCTATACTACCCTCTCCCCTCCCCCCCCCCCAGCAGTACGCGTGTAAAGCACATTGAAGCACGATGAAAGGGTTTGCCGCTTAAACCCATCACTTCACACAGGATACTTTCACAGTCTATTCCCCATTACCCCAGTCTATTTTTATCGTTTACTATCAACTAAACGCACCTTCACCCAACAAAGTACTAAGCTACGCTCACCCTTATAACTGAATGAAGAACACCACCTCATGGTCGTCACCACAATCATTAACTTTTCTTTCTTTCTTTATTTATTCGTTCTCATACAGTGATTGTCATGCTCAAGAGCTGTTCAAGCCGCTGGCCGAGGAAGGACCCATCTCACGCCGCCCGAGGCGCCAATCTGTCTCCGTTGGGCACATCGTCTGACGCCCAGACCACTGAGCAATCCTGGGCGATCGGACATGGGGAGGAAAGGACCTGCGCTTGCTGGGTATTAATGTATATGGCACTCATCCATCTAGGACATGAGAGTCAATATCTGTAAAGTCTGTGCACAGACTAGATCTGGGTTTAAACTCTAATCCGAAGGAGTAGGGACGCGCGCCAGTGTCTCATGATCATGTTATTTTGTCACTCCAGCCCGTCAACCAGTTTCGGACCACTGCTTTTACGGGCTGCGATGTTATCGCGTGACATTTAATGCTTCTATTGGCGCTGAGTACACCAATAAGACAACTTTGTCTTAAGGTCATGTTATTACTTATTTTGGCAGTCCAAGCCGTCAGCTGGCTTTGAACCACTGCCTGTACGCGCTGCAACGTTATAACATTACATTACATCATTATTGCTTTAGGTCCAGCGGACTCTTCCGAGCCAAATCAGGACCGGACAACCCCTGATCCGCATAATGCTTCCATAATGGTACAGGACGCAGTCAATATCAAAATTTCAAATATAAAAATTCGATTTTCTATCCGTCTTCTAATAGCGATCTCCCTGCCTTTACACCACCTGTTTGAGTGCTGGATGTGTATTTGGTGTGTGTGAGGGTGGATGAGACAGGTGAGCGTGTATGTTGGTATAGATCGCCGCGCTTTGAGCCTGATTGATTTGGGGAAAGGCGCGTATATAGCATCCTGTATTATTATTATTATTATTATTATTATTATTATTATTATTATTATTATTATAAAAGATCTGCTGAAACAATCCTAGTGGTAAAACTGAAAGCTCCTCACCAGCCAGTCACTTCACAATAAAGACACCCCACGCAGGGGAAGCTGAGGCTGTACTCTAATTTATCGAACCCCCGTTTACAAAAAACAAAATAGAATACAAACATCATTATATATTATCAACAAAACACATACATATAAATGCCTACATTGCTAAATAATAACATCATAGGAAGCCCTAGTGACCACCTGGCAGAAAGCCTCCAATATTCTCAAGCTGATCCAACAGACTCCATACACAAATAAGGAGTCTTGTCCCGGAAGAGTTTTTAAGAAAAAAGGTAGGTGACTGGTCTAGCGAAGAAGAAGATAGTATAGCAGATTGATAGAACAGAGCAGGAACGAGAAAGAGCAAATGAGAAAGACAGCGACAGTGGGAATTTAAAGCACTAAATTTCCAGAAAGTGCATGGGGATACTATTTATACTGAAACCCCCGGCACCCCAACGGGGGTTGCAACGTTATAGCTTAACGTTCAACGCTTCAACTGTTCTGCCGTTGCGTACACCACGGAGCCAACCGCTCGCCATTATCATCACCATCAATATTATAAATATTATTATTACCATCACCCTATTTTCATCACGTACTTCATCATCATCGTCATCTTAAACGTCATCATCATCATCATCAGCAGCACGGTTGCTCCACCACTACTATCAGCAACTGCAGCAGCAGCGCCACCACCACCATCATCATCAACAGCGAGCACCGCAACTACCACTATCAACGTCTTGAAATCAATTATTCTCCCCCTCTCTCTCATACCCGCACTCCTTCCCTCACTTCCTTCCCCCACCCGCCAAACATGTCTCTCTAGACCTTTAGGACAACCGTCATCGCTACCATTATCTTCCTCACTCTCTCACACACCCTTACCCCTACCCCCACCCCGCCACCCGTATCTCCGCTCCTAGTCCATTCAAATCTGCACTCCTCTTATCCTCCTCTTCAATGAATGAATGAACATAGAAGTTTAACATAAACACCAAGCACAGGCGATATGGCAGACGTGGATAACCATCCTAGGAAAGATGGACTTGATTGATTGATTGTTGCTTTAGGTCCAGCGGACTCTTCCGAGCCAAATCAGGACCGGACAACCCCCGATCCGCATAAAAGATCTGCTGAAACAACCCTAGTGGGAAAATTGAATGCCCTCCACCGGCCAGTCACTTTACAATAAAGACATCCCACGCAGGGGACGGCTGAGGCTTTACCCCAACTACTCGAACCCCCGGTTACAAAAAACAAAATAGAATACAAACATCATTATAAATTATCAACAAAACATATACATATAAAATGCCTATATTGCTAAATACTAACATCATAGGAAGCCCTAGTGACCACCCGGCAGAAAGCGTCCAACACTCCCAAGCTGATCCAACAGACCTCATACACAAACAATGAGTCTTGTCCAGGAAGAGTTTTCAAGAAAAAAGGTAGGTCATTGATCTAGCGAAGAAGAAGATAGTATAGCAGAGTGATAGGACAGAGCAGGAATGGGAAAGAGTAAATGAGGAAGACAGCGACAGTGGGAATTTAAAGCACTAAATTTCCAGAAAGTGGGGACACTATTTATACTGGAACCCCCGGCACTCCAACGGGGGTACTGTTGCCGCAGTGAATCGGTCATGCCTATAAAGGAAAGACAGGTTTTCAACTGGGGATTTCACTTTTCCCTTTATAGGTTAGAACAATCTACAGTGGCAAGATTGCTCATGACCCCAAGGGGAGAAAGATGGACTAGGGACCTACATTAACACTGGACCACCAAAGCAATCATAACTCTAAGAAGGACATTGAAAAATGGCCACTTTCATGTTGCCATTACGGGATTCCAACGTGGTCATAGGTGTTCCAGGCGAACGCTCTACCACTGAGCAACGGCGGTGGGCCCTCCTCTCATCCTCTAAAACTGCGATCAATGGAAGCAAAACAACATAAAAATGTTGATAAATACGACAGGGCACTGTCAGATCTTATACGGCATCGGAGAGCAAAATTCAATTGGAAAATGACAATAGAAGCAACGTGGGAATTGCACAGATTCCTGGCGGTGACAGGTTGAAACCCTTAAAATAAAAGTTTATGTAATTACGAAGAAAGCAAACACAATGTAAGACTGTAAACAAAAAATTAGAATGATATCAACGCTGTTACGATCATAATCTGTACTTATATGCGCTAGGTTCCAGAAGAAGCTCTATACTACACGAAGAAGAAGTTGTTTTTATTGTTGCGTCAATTTATAATCATCAGATTAACATAAATTGGAAGAAGAAGAAGAAGGAGGAGAAGAAGAAGAAGAAGAAGAAGAAGAAGAAGAAGAAGAAGAAGAAGAAGAAGAAGAAGAAGAAGAAGGAGGAGGAGGGGGAGGAGGAGGAGGAGGAGAAGAAGAAGAAGAAGAAGAAGAAGAAGAAGAAGAAGAAGAAGAAGAAGAAGAAGAAAGGAATGACCTGCACATGTAAGCTTAAATATAATACAGCTACCGCCATGCATTCGAGGATCCACTAATTCTTTGCTAACAAAGATCCATTCTACTTGGCTAATGCCCCATGTGGTAGGTGGGGAAAAGAGCGAGCGAAAAGGATGTTGTTGTATACATTTTTATTCATCAGATTAACATAAGTTGTACTGATGTAACATAAACAATTTACAAAATCTACCATGCATACATCGTAGATATTTTCCAAAATCATTAATTAAAATGAATTAATCTAACCATATAAATCATCATACTACTGACATACGCATACACTTTTAACAACATGCATTCCTTTGTAACAATTCGTTCACATTAAGAAACAAACAAGAAACAAATGTGAGCCTTTCAACTTCATCTGTGAAGAACGAAGTACTTGCAAATGTCATTTTGCGTCTTACAGAAAGTTGAAGTTGGGCCTCCAGGCCCCTACTCAATCCTCACTTCTCCCTCCCCATAAACAAACTAAAAGAAAAAGGATAAGATAATCCCCCTCCCTCCTTTCCCATCCAAAAATAAAGAAAGAAAGAAATAAGAAATATTTATTTAAACTAATAATACTTATTTAAATAAATTAGGTACAAAGAATTTTTTTAAAAATCTACACTAATTGTTAGAAGTTTCCCCCCCCTCCCCCCACCAAAAAAAAAAAAAAAAAAAAACCACACACAAAAACAAAAAAAACCGACGAGCCAAAAAGAGAAGAGTGAGAGAGACACAAACGTATGTGGGTAGTTCAGGATCGCAAATACATGGATCGTGCAGGCGGAGAAAAGGGCAGCGCTAAGAGGAAAGGGACGGAGGTGATGGTGGTGGGCGGCCGGGTTATAACCTACGGATTTGGCGCATGCGCCGCAGCAGCACTCTGTGCGACTTCCGCCCCGTCTTCCGCAGCCTGGGCCGTGCAAGTCGGTTGCATGCTAATGGGCGCGATGTGCTCCCGCATGCAAGGGCTCCTAGAAATGACAGTTGGCTAATTTTATACAAAGTTTACACGGCAAACCCCTAGCAAACAAAGAATTGATTTGGCCCCGAATGGCACTGTAGCAGTTTGCAAAATTTGAATGTGCGAACCTTGACTGACATTATTCCAGTATGCATGCATTTACTTCAGCAAGTTCTCTGACAAGAGGGGCGATGGTGGGGTAGGTAAGGCTGTGTAGGGAATGGAGATGGGGGAAATGGGGCAACTGAAAGAAAAGAAGAGAGTGAGAAGACTCAAACCACACTGCGCAGACTGGCCGAGGCAAGTTCGTCTCTCCCCAAATTGCGGAGAAGCAAATGTAAATCTCGGCCAATCGCAGCTACGCAGTGGACTTAAACTTGCAGCACTGTGACATTTCACACAAAAGTTTCTCCTTGCATGCTACGTATTCCACATTCGCGTGACAAAAAGGGCTCGAGCATGGGGTATGATAGCAGGAAGGGTATTGAAAATATGGACGCCACGTTCATGAAAGTCTTTATTTTCCAAACCGTTTTTGTGTTTACTCTCTCTCTCTCTCTTTCTTAGACACACACACATACACACACACACACACACACACACACACACACACACATACTTATGCGCCATGTTTAGTATGTGCACCATACATAAATAAATAGGTTGGTTTTGCAACAATCTATTTGGAGACTGTATGCATCAACCTTGTCATGTCCATCTTCCTATATGCTTGCGAAACATGGACCCTCACAGCAGATCTCCAACGAAGAATACAAAGCATGGAGATGAGGTGCTACAGAAGACTTCTGGGCATTTCCTATACCCAGCACATCACCAACGACGAAATCCGACAGCCCATCACACAGGCCATTGGACAACAGGATGACCTGCTCACAGTGGTGAAAAAACGTAAACTCCGATGGTATGGCCACGTCCCCAGATCATCAGGTCTTGCAAAGACCATCCTGCAAGGCATAGTGCAAGGAGGTAGAAGAAGAGGGAGTCCGAAAAAGAGGTGGGAGGACAACATTCGAGAATGGACTGGTTTGACACTGAGCGAAACAATCAGGGTTGCTGAGGACAGGGAAAGATGGAGTACGCTGGTTAAACGATCATCTGTGGTGCCCCTATGACCTCCGAGTTATGGCATAGGATAGGACAGGATAGGATGCAACAAGGCAATGCAATAGACTATTTCTTTGATTGTTTATTTAGAAGGGTAATGGCTGTAGGAATTAAAGTACCACGGTAATGCTGGGTTCTAGAGCTAATACAGCAATACCGTCTCTGAGAGGGCAGCAGTTCAAACAGGGAAAACAGTGAGTGGGCGGGGTTCACTTTGAATGGCAGTTGCCTTGCTAAGGGTTCTCCTGTTTAACAGTTCCTCAGATGAGTTGTTAAAAATGGCTCATATTATGCTACTGTGATGAAGCTGCAGATGTGACAGAACATAATGTGTTATCTTGAGACCATGAGCAATGGTGCATACAATCCCTGTTCATCTGCGAGGAAAGAAGATCGTAAACGCGAGGCTAATTTGTTCAGCTAACTACACAATCGAAAGTGACACGCAACAGGCTAAATGCCATTCTTCTCTCCTGATTTGCTCCATGAAACGCGTGAAAAAGCACGTGATGCGCGACTCTCTCTCTCTCCCTCTCTCTCTTTTCTCCCCACTCCCCACCCGCTCTCCGCAAATGACATTCCTAATATTCCATCGGGAAACAACTGTTATATGCATGCCAGTCGATCGATTCTGGCACAACATTGCAGGAAGAGTCATACCCGATCGTAAACATAGTTAAAAGAAAGTAAGTTTAGTACGGGAAAGAAACATTTTTGCTAAGATTAGGCAAAGTTTATTCCAATAAGCATCTCAGGGGACATGAATACAATAAAAATAAATCTAAATAAATCACAGGACATAGTTCACACATCCATACACACACTTAAACTGAATAGGCACGCACGTACACATACACCAACACACTCTCAGGAACTGCATGCGATATATACAGAAAATAAACTAATTAGGTCTTCATTCATATCCATACAAATGCGAATTACACAGAAGACATTACTGTTTTTAAATATCTTAATAATTTTAACAAAACCGATTTCTTGTACAGTACAGTACAAAACAATACAAAACAACACAATACAATACAATACAACACATCTTTATTACATCAAAAGGAATTCCAACAGCAACAGGATAGCAACAATTTAAATTTGGGCGCATTGGGATGTCTCACAAAATAAGGTCTAATTAACTCTTTACAGCAGTCATTAAAAAAAATAATAATGAAACTGGTCTCGTTATTCGTTTATATCACATTTACAACAAATTCGCTCTCTTCTGGCAATACCAAGATATCTTCCTCTCTGCATTGCCACAAATACTTAGTTAGTCATTGTTTATAGGGTTCAACGGACTGCAAAGAGCCCAATCCGGACCACAACTTAGTTGAAAGAGGACTCACTCCTGATCCGTATAAAAGATCTGCTGAAACAACCCTAATAGTAACACTGAAGGCACTTCACTAGCTGCCAATTTATAATAAAAGCATGCCACGCAGGGGACATTGAGGTTTACTCTAGTTTATCGAACTTCCGTTGTTTACAAAAAACAAAATAGAATATAAACATCATTATTACATTACATTACATGATTATTGCTTTAGGTCCAGCGGACTCTTCCGAGCCAAATCAGGACCGGACAACCCCCAATCCGCATAAAAGATTTGCTGAAACAACCCTAGTGGTAAAACTGAAAGGTCTCCACCAGCCAGTCACTTTACAATAAAGACATCCCACACAGGGGACGCTGAGGCTGTACTCTAATTTATCGAACCCCCGTTTACAAAAACAAAATAGAATACAAACATCATTATAAAATATCAACAAAACACATACATATAAAATGCCTACATTGCTAAATAATAACATCATAGGAAGCCCTAGTGACCACCTGGCAGAAAGCGTGCCGTCCAATATTCCCAAGCTGATCCAACAGACCTCATACACAAATAAGGAGTCTTGCCCCGGAAGAGTTTTCAAGGAAAAAGGTAGGTGACTGGTCTAGCGAAGAAGAAGATAGTATAGCAGATTGATAGCAGGAATGAGAAAGAGCAAATGAGAAAGACAGCGACAGTGGAAATTTAAAGCACCAAATTTCCAGAAAGTGGGGATACTATTTATACTGAAACCCCCGGCACCCCAACGGGGGTAAACATCATTATAAAATATTAACAAACCACATACATATAAGACGAGGGAGAAAGAAAAAAGGTGGGAGGACAACATTCGAGAATGGACTGGTTTAACACTGAACAAAGCCATGAGGGTTGCTGAGAACAGAGAAAGATGGGGTACGCTGGTTAAACGATCATCTGTGATGCCCCAACGACCTTTGAATTACGAAATATGATATGATATGATAGGATAGGATACAAAAAATGCCTACATAGCTAAATAATAATACCATAGAAAGCCTTAGTGACCATTTGGCAGAAAGCGTCCAATATACCCAAGCTGACCCAACAAATGAGGAGTTTGGGGAGAGTTTTCTAGAAAAAAGGTAGGTCAAGCGAAAAAGATAGATTGATAGAACAGATTGCAGGATCCTGCAAGGCACAGTGCAAGGAGGTATAAGAAGAGGAAGACCAAAAAAGAGGTGGGAGGACAACATTCGAGAATGGACTGGCTTGAAACTGGGTTGCTGAGGACAGGGAAAGATGGAGTATGCTGGTTAAACGATCATCTGTGGTGCCCCAACAACCTCCGAGTTACGGGATAGAATAGGATAGGATAGGATAGAACAGATTAGGAACGAGAAAGAACAAACAGGAATGACAAAAACAGCGATAATTTAAGGCACTACATTTCCACAAAATGGGGATACTATTTATACAGAAAACCCTGTCACCCCAATGAGGGTGCATTGCCACAGAACAGTTAATCCAGTTTGACAAAAGAAGAAGAAGAAGAAGAAGAAGAAGAAGAAGAAGAAGAAGAAGAAGAAGAAGAAGAAGAAGAAGAAGAAGAAGAAGAAGAAGAAGAAACTCCTAATACTGCTTACAATACCGCCAATCGACCGCCATTTTTCACGCACTGAAAAACTGTCACTTCCGCCATCTTCGCTCAGTCATACGGGAAATGGCTGACTAGAAAACGTAATTTCCGTCACTGCCAGTTTTCATTATTGTCACTGGCAGCGGGCATTGAGGGCAGCGATTGAACAAGTGACCTTCTTTAAGGCAAACTGCCGAAGGTTGTTAGTTTTTAACGTGACAGAATGTGAGAGACTACAGGTCTCTGTAAGAAATATTAGGGAGCTGGATGGATAGTGGGTGTATCCCAAAACGAAAAAGCTTTACTTTATTTATTTATTCTTTTATATAGCGCTTTACCAGCTCAAGAGCCGCTCAAGGCGCTGGTCGATACAGTATCTAACTCAAGACATCCGAGGCGCCCATTTGCATCCTTAGGGTGCATAGTCTGACGCCAGACGACTGAGCATAATCCTGAGCGACCGGTGAGGGGGAGAAGTAATGTAGTGCATGGTGGGTGTATTTGTGTAGACGGCACTCACCCGTGTAGGACAGGAGCGTCAGGATCTTTAAAGTCCAAGGGGTGGAATGCACCCGTGCACAGACAAGACCCCGGTTTATACTCTCATCCGAATGACTAGGAGCGCAGTGTCTCACGTTTTGCCTTCTATATTTTTATTGTTGTGTGTTCGTTGTTTCTTGAAATATTGTTTATATATTGTATGGGAAACAAATGAAATGTAATACATAAGGATAAATGGTGAACTGTGCATGCCATTGTAGCAGATATATCAGCAGTATTTTTTTTTACCTTGATCCTTATGGTTAAAACAATTATTACCTATATACGCCGTATTTACAATGACTCTTTTGATTATAATTCTCATTACCTATTGGGATATCTCCAGTCGTGACACTTAAGCGATGAAGCATCTCCTTTCCGCAATTTCATCTGCTTTCTGCGTGAATACAAAATATAAGGCAAATTGCTTCCGTTCAGCAACCTTCGGGAAGCGTGCCGATACTCTCGGTGCCAGACAATGGAGAAAACGTGAGACGGAATGATCGTATGGCATTGCAATAATTCACTTTTCCACATCCGATGCTTCGTATTTCCCATGAGCGTGACCTTGGCCCGAAACACGTAATAGCAATAAAGTACTGCAAGGCTTCTGCTCGCAACGCCAGAAGCAGTAAGAGTTTGCTGCACGACTTGTTCTAAGTGCAGTTTAATTCTTGGGATGAGATACTAATTCTAACACAGCGCCAGGATGTGGATTTTCAGCCGACAAGCACAACAGTAGCACTGTCAAATATGTATTAAAACTTGCGCTAGCTATATACATCTGGAAAGGTTTTCCTTGTATGACTACGTTTTGGGTCAAAAGATCTCAACCTGTCAATCATCTTTACTTTATTTAGGGTAATCCATTTATAGGAAAACACTTTAGGGTAATCCATTTATAGGAAAACACTATTTCATTAACCATGGAACGTCATTAGTGTCATAGAAATATTTAATAAGCTTTCGCCTAAAAATTATTTCTCAATCGTATTAATATTAACCTGAATAAATTTGCGAATTTTGTGTTTCTTATGCAAGCTAATAAATCCTTGATCCACACATAGCCGGCGGCTATCCGGCTTTATGTATCTATGTCATCACAATCGTATTTACGTGCTATCTTGTGAAACCACATACAAATAATTATCAAGTCTACTTCAAATACATCCAATGTTCTATTCGACGCCACATTGTATAACCACATAATAAACATCAAATCATCTTCACAAATTGATAGAATTTGTACTTGTACAGCGCATACGTCCATTAAGTGAAGATTTCGGTTAGCACTCATTTAAGCCTTGTGCTTTTGTGCGCCTAGATGTTTTGCCTTGTATTAATATCTGGTTTGTTTGTTGAATAAAATTTATCTTAAAACAAGTGAAGATTTGCTCTTCTTTGGGAAGACTATACCTACTCTTTGTGTTGAACCCTTTTATGAATTTCGCGTGCTCCTCTATTCTTACCAATAAATTTGAATATTGGATCGCTTTCCTCTGCTCATGTAAGTCCTTGTTGTGTGTAAGTACTTTAAATCAAAACCTTTTACTTTACTTTGTTTAGCAACCTAATTTTTAATATATTCAAATGATCTCAGTTGAGTAGATCTACTTCCTAAAAGGGAAGGTACTCTTGTGTTTTGGTTACATTCAAAACGGGAGTTGAATAGATGTATATTAGGGGGAAATATCTTCGGGGGTAATTGGCAAAGACTGAAGACATGATGGCAAAATCACGTTTGTGTTGATATAAACAGGCGTTAACTGTGATTCGTCGTAAAACCATGTAGTCCGATTAAACCGGTCACGAACACTGACACATCGTGTCTATTTTGGTAGACGGTCGCGTGCTAGCAAACGCTTGTGTCAAGCGCTATGCGACACCGAAAACCTTGCTGTCACGACTGGCTTATGATTTCAAAATTTTATTCTTCTAGAGGATCGGTCGGAACGACCCAAAACTTACATCTTTGCAACCATTAAAAACATGTGTTTCTTTACAGCGTCTTTACACAATGTCGCAACAAGCAGCGAAATCTTATGATTTATCGACGAACAACACGCAGCTTTCATCTGCATCATCAGTTAATACCATTGTTTTTCTGTTAGCACCATTGTTTTTCTACGTGTAAAGTATTATCAGGGAAGCACACATTTCTAGGGGGGTATGCTTTCCAAGTTTAAGTTACATCGGTTAAAATGCATACAGTGAATCTTCATTAACTCCACAGTTTGTTTGTCGAGTTCTTATTTATTAATTTAAATGTGAGCTCTGCGTGTCTGGTATCCTGCCCACCCATAATCTGTCTGAGCAAATACATTAATACATTCGACGTTTTTAAACACGATTCCTTATTTCCTTTCCTAACATATCTTTATAAAAAAATGATAACAGGATGCTACTCCTTCTGATATTGAATAACTTAGCAAACTTTTGTTTATAATCAATGCGTATCTTTTTGTGAATCTCTCCTATGTCTGTTTTTTAATTTTAAGACAAGATTATTAAATGTTCCAGTTCCAAACTTCGCGGGTGAACACGAAGAAGAAGTTAAGAGCCACCTATATTCTGTATTTCTATTCTATATCGCCAAAAACGGGCCTGTGGTTATAAAACCTCTTTTTGTGTGTCCTATCCTATCTTATCCCGTAACTCAAAGGTCATTGGGGCACAACATATGATCGTTTAACCAGCGTACTCAATCTTCCTCTTTCTCAGCAGCCCTCATGACTTCGTTCAGTGTGTCACGAACTGGCTAGTATTAACTCTGCTTATTTTAATATTTAGCTTGGTTAGTATATATAATATTAGAATTTCAAAGTTAGGAGCAGACGATGAAAGTAATCAAGCGTAGCGGTAGCATACTGCCGATCATACACACAGTGATAGTTGACGCTGGCTGAGGCCATGACATCATCGTAATTACGAGAGTCGTAAACATTTTAACCAATGGGAGCTTACGCAAAGCGGTTCGAGTCAGTTTGACTGGGTCCAAACCTAGCTTATCTTTGGTCAGTTGGGAGGAATACACCGAAGTGTTAACAGCTAGAAAGCTGACAGAGAAATCTCTTCACTCATAGACCAGGAAGCAGGACGTTAGAATCTTAGAATTCTATCAAGCCACCACGGGCCTGAACTTGTCAAACAGGTAAATGAACACCCTTCTGTTTCATCGTGATATATTTATATCAGCCCTGAAAATGAAAAAAAGGTCCCACTAGCCTTTGGCTAGTAACTTAAAAATGTTACTAGCCAAACTAAAAATTTTACTAGCCAAACTAAAAAAAAGTTCATTTTAGCGCACTCGCATTTGGCGACTAAAGTTTTTTTTTTAGTCGCCAATTTTTTTTTTCACTAGCCATGGCGACTAAATTAGTCGCCATTTTCAGGCCTGTATATTATTGTTGAAATTATGTTTGAAGAATTTGCTATGCATAAATGTGAATTGTTAATCCGAATTTGCGTGACCATGTGGAAACGCCGAACACGTGGTGAAACACGACCGGTTGCGCCGCCATGTTGTATCCCGTACGGAACCACTGTTGTTTAACTTATATGTATGTTTGCAGACCAGTGGCTGTACCACTGAATGTTTATATTATTATTAATTCTGTATGTGTATAGTTAGACACGATTTATATTTATGTATATATAGGAATTTAGAGTGAGATTCCAGTGGAACCCGGAAGTAGCAGAATGTTCGTCGCTTATGTATAGAGATGTGGAGCTATCACTGAGGGCTACTTGGCTTTCAGTGAGACGCTCTGCACAAACCGATTATTCAGGGTTGTGCAGAATTTCGTCTCTTATATTACAGACGAGCAGGCGAGCTATCCCGAGCTATCCTGTGCACCCCACTCCACAGAAACGACTAGTTGGCGGAGTATCCTCTACCGCACAAGACGGAAAGAGCTGCCCGGAAAACTCCCTGTCAGACCCCACAGCGTGGCAAGGGAACCCAACTACACAACGACACAGGTGGACCAGAAGCTACCTCACAGAAGGACTTCGAACCCCCACTCATGAGTTAAGTGCATAACACGAAGGTGCACTTAAACTGATCATAACAGGACCACAGTAGTCCAACTCTTGAGAAACTGTAAATCGGACCACAGTAGTCCAAATCTACATGAAATATTATAGCAAGTGCCCGAGGAAGAAATAACAGCTGCCTAGACTATCAGCGATCGAACTATTAGCATTGAAAGAGACATTTTAAGTTAGATTAGTACTTAGAGAATCTTGTATAGAGTAGACGAAATAAATGTGTGATTTTAACTGTTATCAAGTGGCTGGACTACATATGATTCATAGCCGTGTGAAAGCTAGTGTGACAGTAATCTTTTACCATTTTTCTATCTATCTCTGTACCCCAACCTTAACACAGAACGAGCTAAACAAATAAATTTATTAAAGTAACTCATAGGGTGACTTACTAGCAGTTCCCACCGAATAAACGTGAGGGTCCATAATTCCATTGTGCAGAGCCCATAAACCCCACGTGACACTTTAATTGGCGAGCCTAGCTAGGATCTGTGTATAATAGGAAGGGTATAACACTGATCAGTTTTGGTGCACTATTCTTTAGTTAAAAACTTTTTTGCTTCAAATATTTTTGTGCCTGTATGTTGCATTGTTCTTTTGCAGGTTTTGCTTAAGTAACTGTTGTATGCCATTTGACTCTTGTTTTTGTTTATTCTATTATTGATTACGAATTTGATTGTCTTTGCATTGTTTTTATTGAATTGCAATATTGCTAGTGTTTTGGTATTCCACGTGATTCAGAGGTTGTTCATAGACACTTTTGACAATGTCGGACCCAGTGGCCTTGAGATTGCGCTTCAAGGAATTAGGGGAAGCTTTACACTTAGCAGGGGGAGACCTAATTGCGTATATCAATGCAGAGGTAGAGAAACAGGAGGCTAAGGCAGAGAGAGCAGCAGAGAGGGAGGCGAAGAAACTAGCCTTAGAAGCAGAGCAAAAGAAATTAGAATTAGAAGCAGAACAGAAGAAACTGGCATTAGAAGCAGAGCAGAAGAAGGTAGCAGCAGAGAGAGAAGCAGAAATTAGGAGGTGGGATTATGAGCGGGCAGAAAAAGAAAAAGAGCGGGCAGAAAAAGAAAAAGAGAGGGAAGAAAAGGAAAAAGAAAGACAGCATGAGTTAGAGCTAAGAAGATTGGGATCAGGAGCTTCAAGTTCTTCCTCAACCCCTTCCCACTCAGATCAGCTAGAGGTAGCATCCAACCCTGTACAAGGAATGTCATTTCCACTGGGAACATTCAATGAGAGAGAAGAAGGTCTAGATCTCTATCTGACTAGGTTTGAGCGTCTAGCAACAGAGTACAAACTAGATCCCACTCATTGGTCTTTTAAGCTTAGTCAAGGGCTTAGAGGAAAGGCTTATGACATCTACAGTAAGCTACCGACTGACAGAGTGACGGACTATCACAAAGTAAAAGAGGCACTCCTAACGGGATTCGAACTAACAGGAGAATGCTATCGGCAAAAATTCCGCACCAATCGGAGAGTGAAAGGAGAGAGCTATGCGCAGTTCGCGGATCGGTTGTCCACAACGCTGGATAAGTGGATTAGCCAGTCAGCCACGGCTAAGACGTATGATGGACTGACAGAACTGTTAGTATGGGAACAGCTACGGGAAACCATGACCCCCGAGCTGAGGACATTCTCAGTAGAACAGGGCGCGGAAAGACTGGAAGATCTGGTCAAGGTCGCAGATAGGTACGTGGCCGCACACGGAGAAGCCAAGAGCTTCAGGCGAGACCTAAAGCCTAACGGGAAAGAGGCACAGAAACGAAGCCCTAACCGGGAAGAGCGCACCGCGAATAAGCCGAATAATCCCAGACCTGGGCAAAATAAAGGACCCAACACGGAATTCGGGAAAAGAGGTCCCGCAGAACAGAGACGGTATTGTTCGTTCTGCAACAGAAACAATCACTCCACCGCAGAATGTTTCAAGTTGGCCGCACAACGTAGGGAAGAGCGCGAAAGCCGGCCAGCGCACAGAGTTCTAACTCAAAGCAGCGGTAACAAGCCACACACTATCGGAGATCACCCATCGGTGACAGACACGGTCAAGGTCAACGGAAAAGAAGCGAGCTGTCTGTATGACACAGGTCTATCATACGACGCGATAGTTAGCGAATCTCTTGTATCGCGCGCGGACTTGACAGACAAGACAGTCGACTTACAAGGAGCAGACTTGACGAAACCGACGACTACTTGCCCAATAGCCTGGATCGAAGTAGAGAGTAGGTACGTCACAGGACGAATCCAAGCAGCTGTTTTACAGTAACCCCTGTATGATCTAGTGCTAGGTTGTAGGTATGTGTTCTTAGGCACGCCCCCCAAAACTGTAGAGATAGCTGCAGTGCAAACCAGGGCCCAAGCTAAAACCCAACCACCCCAGCCCGAGTTCGCTCCGAACCCAGGACTCGAAGAGATCAAAACAGCACAGAAAGAAGACACCTCGATAGCGAAGTGCTTCCAGAAGCTACCCAAGGCGCACACACCCCCGCACAAGGGAGACTTCTACATGGAAGAGGGAGTTCTACATCGACAAGGAGATGGAGATCACACCCAACTAGTACTACCAGCCACCCTTCGAGCCCAAGTACTAGAGTTAGGCCACAGCATGCCACTCAGCGGACACATGGGAATTGGAGCCACAGTGCAGAGAATCAGCGCACACTACTATTGGCCAGGAATCACGGAGGATGTCAAGCGCTACGTGAAATCTTGCCACCAATGTCAACGATATTCCCCGCGACATCACACCGTACCAGTTACCTTAGGACCATCAGTAGTAGTCGGCGTGCCATTCCAGCAAGTCTCAGTAGACATCGTCGGACCACTGCCCATGACCAAGAAGCGGAACAGATTTCTACTCACACTCGTCGACGCATGTACGATGTGGTGCGAAGCAGTCCCGTTGCCAGCGATCGACACCAAGAAGATTGCAGATGCACTCATCGCCATCTTTACCAGAGTCGGATTCCCGGACAGCATTAGAACGGACAACGGATCTCAGTTCACCGGCCGCCTGATGCAAGACGTGTTCGAGTTGATACAAGTTCATCACATTCGCACACCACCATATCACCCAGCCAGCAACGGACAAGTAGAAAGACTGAATGGAACCCTTCTCACCATACTCAGGAAAGTCGCCGACACAATCCAGAAGCGTGGGACACCTACGTGAATGCGGCACTGTTCGCATACCGAGAAACGCCCCATGCAGCCACAGGCTACACCCCGTCAACATTGCTATTCGGCAGACCTCTAGCAGGACCGCTAGAAGCCCTACGCAGAAGTTGGACGGAGGCCAAGATAGACGACACACCAAGAGGTGCCACCAAGTACGTCGCAGACCTGCAGGAAACCCTCAAAGCAACGTGGAAGAAAGCTGGTGAAGCACTGAAGAAGGCAAGAGCCCGTCAGGCGAAGTACTACAACCGCCACGCGAAGGACAGAGAACTGCAAGTCGGCGATCAAGTGCTACTCTTACTTCCAAGTGGAACCAACGAGCTGGACATCGCTTGGAGAGGACCGTACCGGGTGACTGCCAAGAAATCCAAGACAGTCTACCAAGTAGAGGTGAACGGGAGAGCCCGATACCACCACATCAATCTCCTCAAGAAATACACGGACCGACCAGCGACCCCCAGCACTCACAACTTGTTAGCCATCGCCATCGCGGAAGAAGGAGAAAGCATGGAGACCAATGCAGTAGAGTATCCCCTGCACTCCAAAGAAACCTACAAAGACGTGATACTCAACGGAGACCTAGCCGCTAAACAGCAACAGCAAGTACGACAGGTCATTCGCCAACATCAGACTGTGCTCACAGACCGACCAGGGAGGACAGACCTCGTCGAAGTAACCTTAACGGTGACCGACCCAACACCCGTCCGCCAGAAGCTCTACCCGATGCCACTGTCTCAGCAGCGAGCCATCAAGGAAGAAATAGACACCTTACTGGCAGCCGGAATCATTTCAGAGTCTACCTCACCCTACAGCGCAGGCACGGTATTGTTGCGAAAACCCAACGGAGAGCATCGACTGTGCATCGACTTCAGACTCCTGAATGCGGTAACGCAGTTCCAGCCAGAGCCACTCCCGGACCAGACAGACCTATTTGCCAAGCTACAGCGAGCAAAGTACTTCTCACGGCATCGACCTCAGCAAAGGATACTACCAGATACCAGTGCAACCGCAAGTCCGAAAGTACCTAGCTTTCAGCACTATGGAAGGACACTTCGAGTTCAACGTGCTTCCATTCGGACTCCACAACGCACCCAGCATCTTCAGCGCAATGATGCGAAAACTCCTGGCACCCCTGAGCAGCGAGCACCTACATTCGTTTATGGACGACATCCTCATCGCAACACCTACGTGGGAGGAACATGTCACGCTCCTACAGCAACTACTCGCCCGCCTCAGAGACACGGGATTGACGGCAAGACCCACCAAATGTCAGATTGGATTCACAGAACTAGAATTTCTGGGACACACCATCAGTCAAGGAAGCCTGCGACCGGTAGAGAAGACAGTGAAACGCCTACTCGACGCTCCTAGGCCCAAGACAAAGAAGGAAGTGCAGTCGTTTCTAGGACTCTGCGGCTTCTACCAGAAGTTCATCCCCAACTACAACAGCATCGCCGTGCCACTGACAAATGGAACCCGGAAAATCGCCCCGGACAAAGTCGTAGGGACAGCCGAATGCGAGACAGCATTCCAAACACTCAAGGACAGAATGACATCGGCGCCAGTACTCCACCTACCCGATTTGACTCAGCCATTCGTTCTTCGCACCGACGCAAGCGACTTAGGCCTCGGAGCAGTACGGCTACAGCGCGACCCCAAGAATGCAGAGACGCTATTCCCTGTCGCCTACGCCAGCAGAAAATTGAGACCCGCCGAGACCCACTACGCCACGTCGGAGAAAGAATGTCTTGGACTAGTCTGGGCCATACAGAAGTTTCAACTCTACCTGTATGGGACCCACTTCACAGTTCAGGTGGACCATCAACCACTATCGTTCCTGGCAGCCTCCAAGTCTTTGAACTCTCGCCTGATGCGATGGGCACTCACCCTTCAGGCATACTCATTCCAAATCGAGTACATCCCCGGCAAAGAGAACCACGGAGCCGACTACCTCAGTCGCCATCTCGTGGAGGACACAGCAGCTGTCGCCCACCCAACACAACTAAGGGCCACAGCACCAGAATTCGTCCCGCCCAGTAATACCCTGTCACTAGTGTCCATAGCTACCTGGCACAGCATTGCAGCTCAGGTAGAGCAACTTACTTAGTTTGTAAATAGGACCCTAGGATAGTGCAGCGTTAAACTAGGCACTGTAGTAGAAAAAGGTCGAATCCAGTAGTCATCGCCTTTTTTCAGTTGAGGGAGCCTGTCACGAACTGGCTAGTATTAACTCTGCTTATTTTAATATTTAGCTTGGTTAGTATATATAATATTAGAATTTCAAAGTTAGGAGCAGACGATGAAAGTAATCAAGCGTAGCGGTAGCATACTGCCGATCATACACACAGTGATAGTTGACGCTGGCTGAGGCCATGACATCATCGTAATTACGAGAGTCGTAAACATTTTAACCAATGGGAGCTTACGCAAAGCGGTTCGAGTCAGTTTGACTGGGTCCAAACCTAAGCTTATCTTTGGTCAGTTGGGAGGAATACACCGAAGTGTTAACAGCTAGAAAGCTGACAGAGAAATCTCTTCACTCATAGACCAGGAAGCAGGACGTTAGAATCTTAGAATTCTATCAAGCCACCACGGGCCTGAACTTGTCAAACAGGTAAATGAACACCCTTCTGTTTCATCGTGATATATTTATATTATTGTTGAAATTATGTTTGAAGAATTTGCTATGCATAAATGTGAATTGTTAATCCGAATTTGCGTGACCATGTGGAAACGCCGAACACGTGGTGAAACACGACCGGTTGCGCCGCCATGTTGTATCCCGTACGGAACCACTGTTGTTTAACTTATATGTATGTTTGCAGACCAGTGGCTGTACCACTGAATGTTTATATTATTATTAATTCTGTATGTGTATAGTTAGACACGATTTATATTTATGTATATATAGGAATTTAGAGTGAGATTCCAGTGGAACCCGGAAGTAGCAGAATGTTCGTCGCTTGTATAGAGATGTGGAGCTATCACTGAGGGCTACTTGGCTTTCAGTGAGACGCTCTGCACAAACCGATTATTCAGGGTTGTGCAGAATTTCGTCTCTTATATTACAGACGAGCAGGCGAGCTATCCCGAGCTATCCCGAGCTATCCTGTGCACCCCACTCCACAGAAACGACTAGTTGGCGGAGTATCCTCTACCGCACAAGACGGAAAGAGCTGCCCGGAAAACTCCCTGTCAGACCCCACAGCGTGGCAAGGGAACCCAACTACACAACGACACAGGTGGACCAGAAGCTACCTCACAGAAGGACTTCGAACCCCCACTCATGAGTTAAGTGCATAACACGAAGGTGCACTTAAACTGATCATAACAGGACCACAGTAGTCCAACTCTTGAGAAACTGTAAATCGGACCACAGTAGTCCAAATCTACATGAAATATTATAGCAAGTGCCCGAGGAAGAAATAACAGCTGCCTAGACTATCAGCGATCGAACTATTAGCATTGAAAGAGACATTTTAAGTTAGATTAGTACTTAGAGAATCTTGTATAGAGTAGACGAAATAAATGTGTGATTTTAACTGTTATCAAGTGGCTGGACTACATATGATTCATAGCCGTGTGAAAGCTAGTGTGACAGTAATCTTTTACCATTTTTCTATCTATCTCTGTACCCCAACCTTAACACAGAACGAGCTAAACAAATAAATTTATTAAAGTAATTCATAGGGTGACTTACTAGCAGTTCCCACCGAATAAACGTGAGGGTCCATAATTCCATTGTGCAGAGCCCATAAACCCCACGTGACACAGTGTCAAACTAGTCCATTCTCGAATGTTGTCCCCCCACCTCTTTTTCGGTCTTCTCTTCTTCTGCCTCCTTGCACCTTGCCTTGCAGGATGGATTTTGTAAGGCCTGATTCTCTGGTGACGTGGCCATACCATCGGAGTTTCGTTTCTTCACCACTGTGAGCATGTCATCATGTTGTCCAATGGCTTGTGTGATGGTCTGTCGGACTTCTTTGTTGGTAATGTGATGGGTTTAGGAAATGCCCAAGAAGTCTTCTGTAGCACTTCATCTCCATGCTTTGTATTCTTCGTTGTAGATCTGCTGTGAGGGTCTATGTTTCGCAAGCGTATAGGAAGATGGAGATGACAAGGGAGCGCAGCAGACTTACCTTGGAATGTAGACTAATGGTCCTGTCTTTCCAAATTGGTTTCAACCTTGTCAGGGCAGCAGTTGTTTGTGCGATTCTGGAGATGACTTCCTGTCGGAACCCATTATCTGATACAATGGCTCTTTAGATACTTGAAGCTATTCACTGTGTTGAGGGAATGGCCTTGGACTTTGATATCCATGTTGAGGCCTTTGGTGTCCTGTCAATGTTGATGCTTGATCTGAAGCGCGTCTTGACCATAATGTAGTCAATCTGGTTGTGATGCTTCACGCTAGGACTGTGCCATGTCCATCGTCTTTATGTTTTTTGTGAAGACCAAGCGTATTTGCCAGTATCAGATTGTTGTATCTGGCAAACTCCAAGAGTCTCAGACCCATGTCATTTGTCTCGTTGTTGCAGTGGGGTCCACATGTGTCTCCCCAATTGTGAGGCGCATCTTGGCCAACCTTGGCATTCCAGTCGCCTTGCACTATGATTATGTCCTTCTTCGGCACTTGGCCTGTAGATGTTCATAGACATCCTCCACTTCGCTGTCGTCATAGTCTGAGGTTGCATCCTCCACTTCGCTGTCGTCAAAGTCTGATGTTGGGGCATAGACCTGGATGATGGTGATGTTGAAAGGGGCTGCTCTCAGACCTATAGTAATGAGTCTACTAGAGGCTGGGCGGCAACCCATGACAGTGGCTAAAATGTCTTTGTGGACCAAGAATCCAACGCCGTGTTCGTGCCTGTTTTACCTAGGCCTTTCCAGTGCAGTTAACTGATACCTAAGATGTTTCATCGATAGTGGTCAAGCTCGTGGGCAAGTTCTTCTAATTTTCCCTCCGCAGTTAGGGTCATGAGATTCCAGGTTCCTATGCCGATGTTGTCTCTCGTGCGGATCCTGTTAAGTTATTCATCAGTAGCACACGTATCACCTCCGTACTGGTGGCCAACGGAAGGCGCGGTCCTTGCTGACCCGGGCGACGACCGAATCGGTATGGAGTAAGTGGTTCTTTTCATCATGCAGTGTGTCTTGGGCAAGAAACACCTGGCTGTGCCCAATCCTCTCCAGGCTGTTGGCCACAGCCGAAATCCACGAATACACTGTGGCTCGCCTTGGCCCCGAGCAGGTGGTCGTTGAACCTGGCCGGTGACTTCTGTGTAGAAGACTTTCGAACATTGATGCCGTGCTGAAATCACCCCTGTTAGTCGCCTCTTACAACACGCCGGGAAACATTGGGTCTATTCTATTCAGTGCCCGAATCCATCTATAGGTATATTAAAACAATGACAGTATTGCTATATAATGAATTTTCTAATTATATAAATAATTGTTACGATTGTAAAATAGATCTTTTAAAAAACAAAATGTCTTGTTCTACACATAAAATTCAAAATCAGTTTTATATTCTTTGAAATATTGGTCATGTAAAAGGAGGACAGATATTTTATTTGAAATTAAGTCTTTAATACATTATATTATAACTAAAGGTATTGGAGTATCCTTTTGTTGGATTCCTTCTCATACCTGCATTTATTGGAATAATATAGTTGATAAATTGGCTAAACGAGGAGCAATGAAATTAGGTGATACTATTACATATAATAATATAAAGCCTTCAGTATTTGAATTAATATCTTTATTAGAAAAGAATATATATTCTAATTTACCTAGCAATGGAAAGAATGAAAAATTTTCTTGTCCAAGACATTTGTGTAGAATAATTAATAAACTAAGAGTAAATTCATGGAACACCAAGTTTTCAAAAGACGTAGTTTGTACTTGTTTACAACCAATATATGTTAAACATCTGTTATATGAATGTCCTATTTTAATTATGTTATATAAGGAAAAGAATATCGATGTAAATAGTCAAGAATCAATTGACATTTTGTTGCATAGTCCAGCAATAATAGATATTGCCCGAATAATTTACAAGTCTGCAGTTGGCAAACTTCTGTAGTAATGTTAGATATTTTGTATGATTATCGTTCAACTTTAAATTGTTATATTATATGTTTGTGTACATGCGTGAGAATGGCTGTATGGTCTAAAATCACATAAGTGAAAAGACGTTAAAATAAATTATTGAATTGATTGAATTGAATGTCTTGTTCTATAGATATAATATTGAAAACAATCGTTTGATTAACAAAAAGTGTCCCGTGATGTGATATTGTCAACGTTGATAGGAAGGATTCATTAGGAACAGCGAGTTCATAGTAAATTGTTTTACATGGTAATCCACACGCTGTGTAGCTGAGACAAGCCAAGGCTGAAGTTCACCTCTCCACCTGTGAAACCTCGACTAGTCTCACTTACGCGGTGTGGGTTATCCAGTTTTCGTTAACGAGCCTTTTCCTACTACAACTTCATCCTCTTCCGGTACCGCCACGGGTGCTAGCTTCATGACCGAAACGATTTCCTTCGAGTAAAATTTATTATGTTAGTAAACAGAACCGGTGCCCGCAACCGTTTAAGAGCTGAGAGTGGCTCCTGCTGCTGCATTGTGGATATGGATGCGTAGACTGAAATCACCAAAAAGTCTACAACAAAAGTCGGGACAAAACCACAGTTTACCATGCATTTTGAACTGGGTCAGCTGTTACTGCCTAGGAGCGCTCAGTGCATCAGACCGCAAGCGTATTGCGTACTATCGCGTGTTTGCAGCTCTCGCCACTCTGTCCTCTAGTCTTCCAAGTCAGTAACCATAGGTAGATTAAGGAGATACATATATTGTCCTCAGATTGTACTCTAACGAGCGAAATGGAGACAAAAATAGGGAGGTTGCTAAATTGGGAGATGCCGCTGTTTATTACCTTTGTAATAACCTTGCAATTAAGCCGCGCCCTTGCATTTCTCGTTCTTATATAGCATTATTGATAAGAACTTAATCTCTCCAAGCTTGACTATCGTGCAAACCCCGCAACGCCCATCTCTATCTTTTAACTAAAAAAAAAATCTCTCTACATCTTTTAACCAGCCATTTTCCACTCCCCCTCCCCTTCCCTTTGTCCAATTCCACTTAGTGGATATTTCGTTGCTAATCATACTGACCAGACATCTAGTATTGAAGAAGTTATGTCCCTTTCAGCTTCTCCTGCTTCCCTCTCCTCCACCTTTTTTATTTCGCATAGCCCTCATTTTCCACAGCCCCTTGTCGCTCTGTTCTTCTGTCAAGTCGTCTGTGCCAGGAGAGCCTCTTGCAATCAGTTTAGATAGCTTGTACGAGTCCTCCATACAGTAACTTCATCACTCCCTTCAATAGACCCAGCCACTGATCTGTTTGTCTATGGGAATATTCAGGGGTGAAGGAAGCCTTAAACATCCAGATGCAGGGCGAAGTCTGAATATATAGACCTTAGATTCCACGTTTTAAGAACACATAGTTTATACGCTGTGCGAGCGGTCGGAGATGGCGAAAATCAAAGGGGCGAGATCCAGTGTCATCGACACCACTATATATTATCTGCTAACCTCGTACAGAATTGACCAGTGGTGTTCTTGTTTGACACCACTGAAAATTACACAAGTTTATCATGATAGCGTCTTGGAAGCTCAGTCGTCTAAGGCGTTGCACATTTGTGTTTACATTTGCAGCAAGGTCGCACAGGTCTATGATTCTGACGGTGTGGAATATACATGTCCTTACACAACATTTCTGCTTCAGAAAAAGGATCTAGGCAAACGCAGAGACAAATAAACGTTCTTTCTGAGCTCAAGGATAATTGCCGTTTTATACCGACACTTCGTTGATCATCAAAAATCCATTTCAAATCTAAAATAATAATAATAATAATAATAATAATAATAATAATAATAATAATAATAATAATAATAATAAAGCAAAAACAAAACAAAAAACCCAGGAAACAAATAAACAGAAGTATCAAACCTGCAAAAGAATGTATTCAATCCAAGCACAGTTCTTCACCTTTATGCCTTACCCTGTATTACATGATAATAAAACCAACAACAACACCTGGGTAGTAGGCGTTAAAATTTTCGGTTTATTACACTAAAACCTTCATCAGTAAGACCCAAGGACTGTACAAAACAAAACAGTCTAAGCATATATATAGTAAAGAAAGTGAATCGAGTTCATTAAAAATACCCTGTATTACAGGTGTAACCAAGACATAACACTGTTAACCGCAATAAACACGCCAACGCGTAAATACATGTGTACTATTGTATTGGACATGATCTACTTGTAAGTACATGGGAAAAAATATTGAGGCACACAGGAAAGTTCCTGTGCAGAACACTATGAACACTTTCTGTCTTTATTTTATATTCTTGGCTTCTTTGAGAAAAAAACCGTCTATGATTCCTGGTCTGAGAGGTTTGTTTGGCTGGTTTGCAAGTAAACATTCTTCAAAATGGTTTGGTCCCCATGGTCTGACTTCCCATCTCCGTCCACATGACACAGGGAAGTGGGGTTGAGTCTGCTGCAATGTTAGAGTCAGCCTAATCCACTGGTCTGGGCTTGATGATCCCGTGAAGGTGGTTCCTTGCGGGCCCGCCTTCATCATATTCAGACTGGTCGTGGTCTCCAAAATCAGGGTAGATACACCACAGAGGCTTTCCAAACAAAGAGCTGACGAATACCCATTTATTTTGCTGGTTTTCAGGAATCCAACATTTCCTACCTAAAAAATTTCTCTAACTGCTGTGTCATCCAGCTCCTAAAGGGTGTAACGATCAGCAGTTGCCATAAGCTTTGCAGAGCACAACGGCGCAAGCACGGAAGAAATTTAAAATAAATAAAATCGACGGTAAAAAAAACAAAAACATCAACCCCCCCCCTCTCCCCCTGAATATATTTGAAAATGCAAAAAGGCTGAAATAGGAGGAAAATTGGTATTCATGAGCCCTAGATTTTTCGGAGCATTGCCTTCGATTTGTGGAAGCATAGAACTTAAAGAACGTAGAGAAGACCCGCTCTGTGAGTCGCAGTGATTTGTTGATTGACCAGACAAAGCGATCAAGGTTAGGAAATGAAGGATACCGGCATGGATATTTACAAGACTGAAGCGCAGATTTGCACCGCAAGGAAATGACCACTAACACCCCAACCAGTTAATCGTGTAAAACATCGTAAAGCTGTATTGTGTATTGCGTTTGGTTATCGCCATGTGCAGTGCTCTACAGTAAGTCCTCGGGTTCCGCCGGTCTCGACTTACGTTGTTTCGTGGTTACGATGCTCCTCCCCATAAAAATATAATAAATAATATTACGCATCGTTCCGTCTTACGCGGTTTAGCGTCGTAAGCGACGTAAACAAACGGGAGCTAGTTTCTGGCGAGCGGCGGAAGAATACGCTTTGTTGTGGTTATACGGCGGGGAAGACGGCGTCGCTTCCTACGCTGGCGTCGCTTCATAAGCTCAGTCACTGTACATACGCCATTTTGGTTGTTTTCGCTGTCTATCTCTCTCACGTGTTTTATCGGTTTTTGCCCTTGGTTATGGCTCCCAAACGTAAGTCAGACTCTTCAGATGGTAGTGCATCAAAGAAAAGAAAGGCCATCACCATGGAAGTTAAAATGGACATTATAAAGCGATCTGAAAAGAAAGAAACATTAACAGTTACAGTACAGTATATAGCACTGTACGTACGTATGTATTTTTCTTTAAGTTCCGACTTACGATGAAATCGGGTTACGACGCGTCCAACGAACGGATCAACGTCGCAACTCGAAGACCCCATGTATAGCATATCTTTGTATTGTTGTCACGTCGCTTTCACCACTAAGTCAGCGCCCTCCCCCCTCCTCCCCCTTTCCTTTCTCCACGGATAGGATAGATTTCCGTCCCCGGACACAGTGCGTATAGGGGTATCCACGGATAAAACAGTGTTGTCCTTTATATATGCTTTCATATACTCAGAATTACTAATGGCATAGGCCCGCCAGCAAATTAGTGAGCCACATGAAAACGGACAACACGGAAGACTGATTTGGATTTATCGTGGGGAGTACAAACTACATAAATACTGAAATCCGTTTATTTTGGACACCATCTCTCGGTCACTGGGTGCATTCTTCCTCTTTTCTAGCGTATTACGGTTATTGGATTTCTTCTTCGTTTCCAAACCAATTCACTAGTAACACTATTAGAATTAACTCACTAATAACGTCATTATGGCACACCTCATCTAACTTTGTCACAACAAGTCAGGCAGACTTGTCGGTAGAACTACGGACATGAGATGGTAAAGATCCGGCAGAACGTGGGAAAACAAATATCGTGTCACTGCAAGATAGTGTGCGCTTCACGTGATGAATGTGGTTCCAGAGTGAACTCAAGAACCTCGAGTCCCAAACTGAGTATTACGGAGGTATAAGGCCTCCACGATACTGATTCAGACGTACGCTTTAGTAGTCTCCGATACTCAATGTGCCCCGAGACCTTCCGGTGTTTACAGTTACAAAGAATTACCTCCCCGATATCCTGGTGTAAGGGAGTTTGCCTCAGGCCAAATCTCCTTCTGGGCCGACAATACGCCCCACTCCCCACCCTGTTATTCAATAATTTACTATTACATCCCGGTGCTATTGTTCGCCATGGGCCCAACCAATACGCTTTCTTATGGGATGCTTTTAAAACATTGAAAATTCAGTTTATTTTACTGCAAACAGCACCCATTCTCAACCTTCTTCTCTAGAACCCATCATCTTTCAATCTCTTTCTCTCTCTCTGAAACATTTACAGCTTGCTTTTATTAGCTGTCTCAGTGTAGAAAAGTACCCTACGTTCCCTTGTCATACAGACGCAGAAAACGTCAATTTTCAATATTAAGATATTCAATGGGCTTTGAATCACGACGACCACAGTAACAGTTATTTCACACACAAAAATTACATCACAGCTCCAGTAGTTAACGAAATCTCAATCGCAGCGACCACAGGCCCATTATAAGTTAAAATGCCATCATGCGATCACATTCCACTCAAAAAGTCCAATAAATATTGTTGCTACCCATTACATTCTGACGTTGTGACAGACATGTTTGCGACCTTAATTGATTCAAAAATACTGTAGGTCGAATGGCAACATCTCATGCGAAATGTCCGTAGTTTAATAATAGTAAGCTTAATTCTTTGCAAGAGATGGTGTATCAAATTAACGCATTATGGATGCTAGATGAAGATGAACCTGTTGCATGACATCATAATCAACAAGTATTCGTATTCGCGTCTTCTATATGCTCAAGTATTCGGGGACATTAAGCTAAAGAAGTAAGAAAGATAGAGAGTCGCTGTTAGTAGTGTAGACTAACGACACGACGCAAGAATGTTTCAAATACTCTGTGTCAAACAGCTCCTTTCTATTCGCCTCGCTTCCATAATCTCTAGATCCACTTCGTCTCTCATCAACTTAGTCAACAAGTCCAGCATATCGATAAACAATTTCAAAGTACAAAGTACGAAGTACAAATGCGGTACAGCGAACTTTCATATTATCCCAAATTCAACTTCAGAGTCAATGGCATAAGTAAAAGTGTTATGCAAAATGTGTCTCCACGTCACGTTCCTTCAAATTGGTCATAAGTTCCCTTGAGACACTGTCATTCAGCGCACTGGATATCCTCGGCAGATTGAAAAAATGATGACCAACAACACCAATGGCATCAACACGGTGATCAAAGTCCAAGGCCAATCCCTCAACACAGTGAATAGCTTCAAATATTTAGGAGCCATTGTATCAGACAATGGGCCCCGACAGGAAGTCCTCTCCAGGATCGCACAAACAACTGCTGCCCTGACAAGGTTGAAGCCCATTTGGAAATACAGGACCACCAGTCTACATTCCAAGGTAACGCTGCTGCGCTCCTTTGTCATCTCCAACTTTCTATACGCATACGAAACATGGACCCCCACAGCAGATCTACAACGAAGAATACAAAGTATGGAGATGAGGTGCTACCGAAGACTTCTGGGCATTTCGTATACCCAGCACATCACCAACAACGAAGTCCGACAGACCATCACAAAAGCCATTGGTCAACACTATGACATGCTCACAGTGATGAAGGAACGGAAACTCCGATGGTATGGCCACATCACCAGTGCATCAGGCCTTGCAAAGACCATCCTGCAAGGAACGGTGCAAGACGGCAGAAAAAAGGTGGGAGGACAACAATCGAGAATGGACTGGCCTGACACTGAGCGAAGCCATGAGGGTTGCCGAGGACAGAGAAAGATGGAGTACGCTGGTTAAACAATCATCTGTGGTGCCCCTACGACCTGCGAGTTACGGGATAGGATAGGATATGGAATTAGAAACATGGTCAGTTTGCGTCAGCGTCCGTTAGGGTAAAAATAGACCGAAAACGAAATTAGTTGTCGGGTGCGACAATTTGTCTCACGCGGGATTTTAGGCACAAGGTGGCGAGTGCGACAATTTATCGCACGCGGAACGAAATGTGTTGGGATTCCACCAAAGGAAACAATGTCAATTTGGTGCATACTTATATAATTCCTTACATGTTCTGTGCATGTTGGTGCACGCATTATTCAATCTGCTTCGAAACAATGTCAAATGACTTGGGTTCTAAAATGACAGCCAGTGTCAATCTGGTGCAGCGGGTCAGTGTACATGGTTATAACCAGGGTTTAGCAATATATTTCGCTGCTATATCACTCTTTCTCGCTTCATCTCTATCTTTAAGAGAATTTGGACAATCGAGAAAACAAGCGTTCCTTTAAAGCCAGCAGCACCAATAACTGTCGCAGGCAAACTTGAGAAATTACGAATAGAGGATGTATGAACTAGAGACATTTTTAAGGACCCGAAAGACACGCAGCCTACCTAAATTACTGACATACAAAGTAGCTGAACCGCTCTAAAAGGTCAATCAAATAGGGTAGTCTTGCGCGAACTTTAACACGATTAATCAATAATTGAATTAGGCCAACAGAAACTTAAGAACAAGTCAACTATGTAGTTTGTACTAATTTGACTATGAAGTTCTATTGGTTTTTTCTTCTTTTTTTTTGTGGGGCTTTATATATATCATTTATCGTCTATTCAGAATTGTGTTTTAGGCAAAGGCTTAAGAAAACCAGAATAAAACCAAAACAAACAAACAAACTATAAAATAAAATAAAGTACAATGAATAAAGAATTATGCGGCAAAAGATGTTTTATCTAAATAATTCAATTACGTTGAAAGTTTGAAGGTTGCATACACGCTGCTGAATCAATTACGCCGGTCCTGATTTGGCTCGGAAGAGTCCGCTGGACCTAAAGCAACAATAAATCAATCAATCAATCAATCAATCAATTACGAAAGTTCATGCCCGAAACAAGCATGTTAAACTTTTCTGAATGAGGACAGAAAATACACCAAAAACAATGAATTTAATATAGGATTGGGCTGCATCAGACGGTTTATTGAAATTGTTTTTCACGTTGAATGAGTGAAGTAGGCGAGTGTAAGGTGCTTTAATCCATGACGAAAAGTTCATATCCGAACAAACAAGTCGAACTTAGTTGTCTGAATGAGGACAATAAGCTATCTTGAATCTTGTATCAATAAGAATGTCAGCACCACACAAATGCAATCACACATCGTACGCATGTGAGTAAAAAAATAGTAATGAACTAGATATAGATTTAAATTCACACATTAAATTGTGCATGGGAGCAGGCAGAGAGAGAGAGAGAGAGAGAGAGACAGAGAGAGAGAGAGACAGAGAGAGAGACAGAAAGAGACAGAGGAGATAGCGAGAGAGAGAGAGAGAGAGAGAGAGAGAGAGAGAGAGAGAGAGAGAGAGAGAGTGAGAACATATGTACACTCTAATTACATACACATTTTAAAGAAAATAAAAATAATAATAAAAGTAAAAAGATAACATCACCATGATTACTTCAATCGATCTGCATACCTTTGAATTTACGTTGGAGGCATAGATGACGCCTAACTACATACCAAACTTGAACCAAATCCCGCCAATAGTTTGGCGCCCAAAGAGTACTGAAAATGGTTGAAGATGAGGAGGACGTAAAAGTCCAACTTGATACTAGTCAAACCAACCCACAATCTCCTCTTCTTTTTTTTCCTCGGATTTATCACTATTGCAAAAAAAAGAAAAACAGCCAAACTTGATGGCGATAATGATGATGATAATGATGATAATGATGATGATGATGAGGAGGAGGGATGATGATGATGATGATGATGATGATGATGATGATGATGATGATGATGATGATGATGATGATGAGGACGATGTGCTGCTGCTGATTGTGAAAACGATGATGACGTTGATTAAGATTGTGAGCGACTTAAACGAGGACCACAACGACATAATGACCCTGACACGATTACGTAAGTTACTGTAATGAATACATTGAATATAACAACAAGAGACTACTACTACTACTACTACTACTACTACTACTACTACTACTACTACTACTACTACTACTACTACTACTACAACGATGAATGCATTGAATATAACAACAATAGCATACTGCTACTACTACTACTACTACTACTACTACTACTACTACTACTACTACTACTACTACTACTACTACTACTACTACTACTACTACAACGACGATGATGAAAGTTATGTCAACGACCCCGCTGCTACTGTTGTTGCTGCTGCTACTGCTGCTAATGATGGGCAACAACGAGGACCATGATGATGATGAGAATCAAAGGAGAGAAGCTCCAAGACATCAGACCCATCTCATTGACCTAAATGGAAGGATCAGCCGAAGAGGACTAAGGAGGGGAAAGGTCGATCAGTGTAAGAAGAAAATCTCCTGGTTTAAGAAGAAAATCCCCTGGTATTAGCAACCCAGTCCAGCTACAGATACCGTACACTACACCAAACTGTGCTACGTCCTCCCAACATTTTGAAATGAAAGTTGTTGACGGGGTATCCAAAATATCACTAAGAAGAAGAAGAAGAAGAAGAAGAAGAAGAAGAAGAAGAAGATATACGAGTAGAAGAAAGAAGAGCCCGAATAGTGAGTTTCGGAGATATATACCTCGAAAGAAATCATTTGTTTTTTCCCGCAATGAATCGTTCAGTTTACATAATTATAAGTTAAGAATTTAATTTTACTTCAAAAAACATATTCTATTGATATCATAATATAAAGCCAATGACTCGTATATAAACAAATAAATAAATAAATAAATAAATAAACAAACAAACAAACAAACAAACAACGAGTATTTCAATAATGTACTTTAGTACAGTACCGACTTCTCCACGGAAAAGAACAAAATATGTAGCACAGTACAATGTGCTCAGAACTTCAAGAGAGTCGAGGTCTGGGTTTGGATTAAAACCTCGCGGTGGATCCTGAGATTGTTGAGGGTCAAAACACGTCCTTTAACCACATCTAAGGAGATTTGGCAGCAGACGAGGAACAGACGAGGAAGAAGTAAAAGGAGTTTAGAGCAGAAGTAGGGATGAGAAGAAGAAGAAGAGACAAAAGTGTGAGCACAATCCTGGGCGACAGGGGATGGGGAGAAGGGACCTAGTGCGTGTAGTACATTTGGTGACGTCATTCAAATTACGTCATACTTTCTTACGTTTTTTTTTGTTCAAATTATATTTTTGCGGTTTTTTTCTAATCCTATTTCTCGCAGACTACTAAAGGGAATTGTTTCAAGTTTGGTATGTGCATAGATTTCACATGTGGTTCCAAGGTAAAACCAAACTTGCAACAAATCGAGTGACGTAATAATCGTGACGTCATTTAAATGTTTTAAAATTAGAGTGTACAGATGCCTTGAGCCTTAAACGAAACTATGGAATATTGAGGGACGTCATCGTGTGACATTACGGTCCAGCGCTTATTATTATGATTATTATGACTATTTTTATTAACGCACTTTTCCAGTTCAAGAGTTGTTTTAGGCATTTGCCCATCCAGCATCTAACCTAAGCCATCTGAGGCGCCAACTTGCATTCTTAAGAGCACAGTCTCATGCTCAGTTGACATATTTTTATAACTGGCACTCACCCGTTTAGTACACGAGCATCGGTATCTTTAAAGTCCGGGAATATTATTTTAATAATCCTCCTCTTCCTCCTTCTCTTAGGGGTCCGGGTCCGCGAGTTTTGAAAAGATTGACGGTGAATTTGTGTCCTGGTGTGACAACAACCACTTAGAACTTAACGTCGGTACGTGCGACTGTGCCTATATAATGATACTTTTATAACTACAAATGCGCATGCGTACTTGAATAACTGCAAGTGTGCATGCAACTTTTCTGCACAATACCCTATATTGATCCTATGTAAAATAAAACAGCAGCTCCATTTACCCCCCCCCCACCCAAAAAAAAAAAAATGAAAGAAAGAGAGAACAAACAAATACATGGAAATGATGAGGAGGTAAAACAAATAATCCAAAAAGAAGAAGAAGAAGAAGAAGAAGAAGAAGAAGAAGAAGAAGAACAACAACAACAACAACAACAACAACAACAACAACAACAAGGAAACCTACAATGCTCCAAAGTCATGAATTAATATGACCGGAGACTTGATCCCTTAAAAAATAAATAAATAAAAACTTAACATCGGCAAAACAAAAGAGATGGTGGTGGATTTCAGGAGAAACAGGGCAGACGTGGCAGCGCTTACTTTAGTGAGGACATACAGTGGGAAGGGTTGAACAATACAAATACTTAGGAACTATGATTGATAACAAGTTTACTTTCTCAGGTAATGCTAATAGAATTTTTCGAAAATGTAGACAGAGACTATACATTTTGTATCAACTGCGTTCTCGTGGTGTCTAAGAAGATGCTGGAATAATGCTATCGCACCTTCATAGAATCAGTACTTACATTTTCTTTTGCATGTTGGTACCAGACGTTGAATGTTAAAAGTAAAAATTCCTTCAATGGAATCACCAATGTATGTAGCAAGATTGTTGGCAGGAAGCAAGCGCCCCTCTCTGAGCTGTTATAGAGGAGGATACTCATTAAAGCCATCAGCATCAAGGACGACCCTTTCCACCCTCTGTCACATTTGTTCGAACTTCTATGGTCAGGTATGCGTCTGAAAAATGTCAGAACTCGCACAACCCGCTACAAGTCCACAGTTTTGCCCACAATAATATCTCTGATCAATGCCTCTCTTCACAGTCGCTGATGGCTTTGCTGGGAGTTTTCAGTGTTTCTATCTATCCTCTCTTATCTAGTTTTATGGTATATGGTTCTTATGAATATTATTTCTTTTTGTTTTGATTTATTGGCTTAGTTTTCAGCCTTACTGTTTTGATTGTAAAGTATTGTATTGAGTGAGGAGAGTGCCTGAAGGTTTCAAATGTGATTTTATTTTGTTTGTTTCGATAAAAATGATCATTGTAATGCCTGACTGGAATTAAAGATACTAGAAAATAACTATCTTTGCTGGAATAGGGAACTTGTTTTATTCTTACAATGTAAATATTATAATAATGTCACATATGCTCTATAATGCCCTTTGATAACAAGGCATGCAACAGTTCGGAAAGATGAAAGTGGATTATCGTGAATTCTTAATGTACATGAATTTAAAATGTGATTGTGTATTTTTAACGTATATGAATTTAAAATGAGATTATTGTGAATTCCTAATGTGTATGAAGTTAAAATGTGATTCTGCGCCTGCTGTAATTCCTTTTGGGATAATAAACATATCATATGTTGTATTGTATTGTTGTATTGTATTCTCCATTTTCTTCTTCTACTGTACTTTCTTGTCTGAAATACATTGTGTGTGTGTATGTATGTGCTTGTGTGTGTGTGTGTTGTGTGTGTGTGTGTGTGCACTCGAAGGAACTCTGCACCAGCACAGGATCCAGCACTTGTTTGTTGTTGTTGTTATTAATATTATTATTATTATTATTATTATTATTATTATTATTATTATTATTATTATTACTATTATTATTAATATTATTATTATTATTATTATTATTATTATTATTATTATTATTATTATTATTATTATTATTTTTATTATTATTATTATTATTATTATTATTATTATTATTATTATTATTATTATTATTAAAAGGTTTCTACGAAATTAATGATGGATTTTATTATTTACATACACCCCAACAATTACTTAGTCAACACACACAACAGAAACAGCAGCGTCAGTTGGTGCAATATATTTATAGATTTAGTAATGAGAAAGAGAGAGCGAGAGATAAAGAAAGTGTGTGTGTAGTTGAGGGAGAAGGGGAGTTATGCGTGTGTGAGGGTGTCGTGCCGTGTGTGTGTGTGTGTGTTTGTGTGTGTGTGAAATCAAAACAATTATGGGAGGAAATATTAAATGTAGTCAACTACTTACTTTTTTAAGCAACCCAATAACAACAACAAAGAATTTAAAAAAAAAACTAATTTTAAATATATTTTTTTTAAACGTTGTGGTTTTCTCTACAGGTTCTTTATTTTTCCGATGAGCTCCAATAACGCAAAGTTTTTTTTATAAAACAACTGCGCATGACTTAATGCAATAATTTCCCGCCATTTGGACAAGGAATAAAATAACTGACATTTGACAAACAGCTGAACTTTCCTTCCACAGGTCAATGAAAGTTGAACATTCGGTTGACCCTTAGACAAAGTGTGGCCATTATGTTTTCATGGATAATTCTTTCGCTCTCTGCTGGATGTCTAGACAGGTCGACACACACAGTTCATGCGACGTTATCTTGCTCGACACACTTCATGCGATCTTGCTGTAGAGTCTAAATCCGATTCGATACATACCCGAGACATATAATAATGATTTTTTTTTCAGAAACCCTGGGTATAATAACAACTATGCACTATTTCTAGTCCTGCTAATGGTTAACCATTATTAAAGTCGTAGTTATTCAAACAGTTTCAGATTCAATGTTAAGTGAGTTGCTATTCCTTACAGTATGATTCTGTCTTTGGTCGTACTGGATTTCCTTCCTATAATGAAGTTTAACTCTCGTCCATTTTCCCTCTCGGACAAAGACGTTCCTTTTTTATGCATTGTGTACACAGAGAATAGGCGCAATGGTACCAATTAGGGATACGATTATGATCCAAACTACGGTCTTCAATGCTACAGTTAGGTACGTTACGTAGTTAGATTAAAGTCCCCAGACACAGGCATATAGGGGATTTTCAATGCTACCGTTAAGCGTTCGTGTCTTAATATGTCAGATCTGCGAATACTGTATTCACTTTTAGCATGATTTTGATAGCGTGCGTTTCCCTGGACCCAGAACCCAACATTTTGCCTGTGATCTCTAGCCTGCACAATATAGGGCTCGACACTATAGGCATCTCCAATGATCAACAGAACTAAAGTGAAATAAATACGGCAATGAAAGGCGTAAAGTGTTGTGTTTTTTTGCCGTGGATTAAAATCCTCACGATTCGACGAACAGTCACAAAGTTCCCCCACCCCACTGGAAAATCATTGCGCACGGACACATTTTTCGCTTTAAACATAAAAGGTTTAAGTAACATGGCCTATTTCCATGCCAACCATGACATCCAACACATTAATAACGAGCTTTACTCTCACTTAACATTACATTTATTCAATAACAAAATTCAGTGCAGTTGCTTTAATAAGTTTTTTATGGAGTACAATTGCATTAAATAATCTTGAGGTAATAAAAGACTGAAGCACAGCTGCTTTAAATAAGAGTTAATCAAGGTTCTTTACGCAGAATATCTAATGGAGCCTGGGGTGTGGAGAATTAATCGATATATGCAATTCAGATGACATGCAACAGCGTGATACAGAAATGATAAGCTAGCCCTAAGCGTCACACCTTGTTCAGCCATTGCTTCTCGATCTCGTGCATGTGTTCTTCTGCAATTTGTGAATGCGAATGCAACACATAATATGGCGGTCGATCAATAAGAAAAAGTCTGAAACACGAGAAGCACAGCTAGATCTCTACAATTTCCACAATTAATTATGCAATATTCGGCACATCGAAGAAACACAAGCAAGTGTTAAAAATATCTTTATTTCACAGTTTATCATGGTGATGTTAATATAAATTTGTAAGGCGCAGCTTCGTCCATTCTCAGGGCAAATGAGCTGGGGGTATGGAAGAAGACGGGTAGAAGGGTGGGGGGGGGGGGTTCTGATGCGGCAGCGCATCACATTTGAATCAAATCTGACGGGCGCTCAAGACAAGGCTTTAGGAACCCAGTTATCCCGACATAAAAAAGTAATATGACATATCCTGTGGCATGCTGGGAGCAAGAGCAATAAAAGAATTCAAATTAAATATTTTTTGGAATATGGAGAACCTAATGAAACTTTTGTTGCGGCATTACGAGCTATCAATTCCTTACCCAAATAAAGAACTACTATTTAGACCGGCGCTATGAGGCAGACTTTGCTCGTCCATCGTGGCCGATTTCCATTAGATCCGATCTTCTCCTTGCCACAACGCAATCTGAGTATCAGATATCTTTAAAGCATAGGCTTTGCAGCCTCTATTACTGAGGTTAAAACAATAAAAGAAAGCGTTGGTTTTCAGGCAAACTGCGCTAATAGCTTGTTATACTTTCACCCGAGCTTGTAGCAAGCGGTCTAACGCCATGAAATGCCTTAAATGCACACACTGATGACGAAGATCGAAAAGCGACCGATTAAATTTAACACACGTAAAAAGCACTCATATGTTTGCTGGAAACGAGGTAACGTATAAGCCTACGTACAATCAAACCAACAAACTTGAAACTAGGTGAATAAACACGAGTTAAAATTAGAGTAGCTTGTGCAAGGCCGTCTGACATATACCAAAAGAAGTGCGCACATCGAAAAGGTCGAACTTAGGATTTGACTAAATTGGATTATAGGTTGGACGGATTAAATTCCATTTGCTACAACAGAATGGGTTAAATTATAGTGGATTGGACGAAATTGGATAGACTTTGAGTGGAATGGAGACTTTCATTACATATTTTCTCTAATAAAGGGTACTACAGAGGTGGAATTCCTCATTAACTCTAGTACTGTTTTCCAGCCTTTGTCGGAGGTGAAAATGTGATTTACACATTTCCTCCTGATTAACTTGGCATTCGGTGAAGCGACGCCGATGACCATTTGTTCTATTAATAGCCTACTTAGGTTTTATATCTGGGTCCTCTAGTACTAGAACGTATATTGCACGTCTCTATCTAACACGGTAAATATATATATCGGTGGTCTCAGCGTGTACTGGAAACAGATGCATCCTAACAAGACGATGTACAACTTCAGGGCACAGTAGCCTTCCTAATAGAGGAATATGCAAACGACACGAAGTCACTAGTGGACTTGCACTATGTTTGGCTGTAATGTACCATCACTGAAATGGTCTACTTGCGTCACGAGTTATTTACGCCACCAACTATAGCGGAAAGACGAGGCGTGAACCTTCTTCAAAGGCCAACAGCAAGGGCATTACTGTGGAAGTACCTGTTGATTTGTAATTATTTCAACATTCCACTTTTCATATAATTATCATCTTCAACCAACCTTGTTCTGAACTTGCGAAATCGAGAGTGAGGATGATTGCAGGAAATAGCGGGTTTATCCTAGGGCTCTGAACATGCAGCTAAGAGCAAGAGTAAGACTTGTTAAAAACAAAGGACAGAACGGGAGTCTGAGGTATATCCTCAGTAGAAGGTCCTCTAGGTTATTCCTCCAAAGTAAAATTATCTACGACGCCGAATATAACACGGAATCAGGACCTGTACAAAGTCTAAGGCACTTTGCGTCGGTGGTCGCCTGCGACTGACGTATTATGCCAATTCCTCCGCATTGCAAGTGAAAGTACAAGCAGGGATCGGTTCCAAAGTGCTTACAAAATTCAGCGGGGAGTGCTGACGTGAATGCAGAGTTTCTAGTGTCAAGGCCCAAAAGCGTAAATCAGTAAATGTGTTATTTATTTGTTTTTATAGTTTGCAGCGATTTATGGACTGGGATTATTTTATATTTTAATAACGCTTGACAACCTCCCTCCCTTTCTAGTGTAGAGTATAATAAATTATAAGAAAAAAAAAGATTTTTCTCGCCTATCTCCAAAGTTAAACAAACACAAACACAGACCAACAACTGCAATAAAGACGTTCCTTATTTTATGTGGGGACAAGAAGAAGTAAGGCTCCTTTGTCATCTCCATCTTCCTAAGCGCTTGCGAAACATGGACCCTCACAGCAGATCTACAACGTAGAATACAAAGCATGGAGATGAGGTTCTACAGATACATTTCCGATACCGAGCTCATCACCAACGACGAAGTCCGACAGACCATCACACAAGCCATTGGACAACACGATGACATGCTAACAATGGTGAAGAAACGGAAACTCCGATGGTATAGCCACATCACCGGAGCATCAGGCCTTGCAAAGAGCATCCTGCAATGCACGGTGCAAGGAGGCAGAAGAAGAGGAAGACAGAAAAGAGGTGGGAGGACAATATTCAAGAATGGACTGGCCTGACACTGAGCGAAGCCATGAGGGTTGCTGAGGATAGAAAAAGATGGAGTACGCTGGTGAAACGATCATCCGTTGTGCCTCTACGCCCTTCGAGTTACGGGATAGGATAGGATAGGATAAGAAGGAGAAGGAAATAGACGAGCGTAGGGCAAGGGGAGGGAGGAAGAAGAAGAAGACGATGATGATAGAAGAAGAAGAAGAAGAAGAAGAAGAAGAAGAAGAAGAAGAAGAAGAGGAAGAAGAAGAAGAAGAAGAAGAAGAAGAAGAAGAAGAAGAAGAAGAAGAAGAAGAAGAAGAAGAAGAAGATGATGATGATGATGATGATGATGATGATGACGGTGATGATGATGATGACGAACACGAAGAAGCAGAAGACACAACGGCAGCTTCAGGGAGGCAGAACTGGGACGCTGCGTCATTTAGGGACGTAGAAAACTAAATCATGCTGGGTGGCAGCAGGAAGTGTGGCGAGATGAAAGTGGACGGGAAAAGGCCCAGCATCAATCAAAACTCCATTGAAGAAGAAGAAGAAGAAGAAGAAGAAGAAGAAGAAGAAGAATGAAGAAGTAGAAGAAGAAGAAAAAGAAGAAGGAAAAAAATGAAGAAAAAAGAAGAAGTAGAAGAAGAAGAAAAAGGAAGAAAAAAGAAGAAGTAGAAGAAGAAGAAAAAGAAGAAGAACAAGAAGAACAAGAAGAACAAGAACAAAAAGAAGATCCCACTTACGTAAAAGAAATATCTTCGCAGATTTCTCCTCATACTTTTTCCTTATCTTCTCCTTCTCCTCTTCCTTCTCCTCTTCTTCTTCTTCTCCTCCTCCTTCTTCTCCCCATCCTCCTCCGCCTCTTCTTCTCCTTTTTAATATTCTCCCCCTTTTCTTTCTCATCCACTTATCTTCTACCCTTAATGTTTCACTAATTGCTCCTTCACCTCTCCAGTCCCAAGGAAATCACGTTCTTCACTTAATCTTGTAATCACGTTTTAGTGAGTGTCGAGAGCGTATTCCATTTCCAATATAAATCATCTTTCCAAACAATCACTTGGAAAGTTAAGAGAAGTTAATCAACAAAAATATTTGTTTAAAATGTATACACACATCACATTCCTCAATTAATGGTTTTAAAATGTCCATTTCTTATTTATCTACTAATTTAATTTCTATCTAACTATTTGATTCATCGTTTCCATTTTTTTAATTTATATGTATATGTATGTATGCATATATATGTATGTACATATGTATACGTATATATATATATATATGCATGTGTATGGTTTTTTTTTTCTGGAGTCATTTGCAATTAATTCTTACCTGTTATTCTGCATATTCCGTGTAATTATTTACTAAACCTTATTATTTTTAATTAATTTATTATATTTTAAAACAAAATTGTATTCCTCTGTATTTATATGCAACTATCAATTGCCTGTCACTTAATTATTATGTAGAATTTGTTATACAAGGTGGGCTTATATAAGCTCGCTTGTTGCCTATCCTGTAAATCATTGCTTGTATAACGATGTGTTTTTCCTTGAATAAAACATTTGTTTAAACCAATATGTATACATTTGCAAAAGAGGAAGCAATAAGAAGAGAGGATACAATTATACATAAAATATGCATATATCATGTCGTCTGATATATAGTTTATCAAATATTTTTTACTTCTGTCAAACATTTACTTTATGCTATATATATATATATATATATATATATATATATATATATATATATATATATATATATATATATATATATATATATATATATATATATATATATATATATATATATATGAACAACATAAAGTAAATATTTGAAACAAGTAAATATTAATGAACAACAAAAAGTAAATGTTTGAAACATGTAAAAAATGTTTGATAAAATTAAAAGTAGATAATTATGAACAGGAAAGGGGATACATTGTTATACATACAAATTATAAGAAACAAGGCAACACGTTTGGAAAAAAAAGAAAAACACTGGCAATGTAACATAAAAGTGTAAAATTAAGAAATTCTTTGTTATGCATAAGAATTGTACGAAAACTTAAACATACCCATATATAAACCCGCACATCTGACATTTTATGTAAGTTTGCTTGTTATTTTGCATAAATGAAAATAGAATCTAGTATGACATTTAAAAGAATAATAATATAAGACACGTTTTAAGCTGACATAAACATTGGCATTTCGTTTTAGTGTGATTAAAAATAAAAATTCATCTGCAGATTGTAAGGTTTTCTTTCTTAATCTCACAATAAATTAGAGGTATTTTTGTTTCTTTTGTATCTTGTGTCTGTGACTCCAGATGCATTCTTTTTATGGCGCAAGATGCAAAGCGCGTACCAGTCAATTGATCGTCTTTAAGCTGGCAACACTAAAACAATTAATGCTAGGTTTAGTTCTTATGCTACAATTTAGTGCCTGCCCTATTTAGTGATAATGTAATAGAGATTTTCCAAAGTTTGGCGATTTATATACATTTTTGTTCGGCCACAAAATAGGACACATTCAGGGTTATTTTCTTTTAAGTTTTGGTGGTAGTAGAGTAAACAGCTAGGAAACTCTTCCTTCGAATGATTTGAAACTTTCCTTTTTACGGGTGCCAGTGTGTGTGTGTGGGTGTGTCTGTGTGTGTGTGTGTGTGTGTGGGTGTGTGTGTGTTTGTGTGCGTGTTTTGTGTTAATTCGTGTGTTGTGTGTAGAGAAAAAGAGAGAGAAACGAGAAGAGAGAGAAATTAAAACCATTTTATAATAATAATAATAATAATAATAATAATAATAACAATAATAATAATAATAATAATAATAATAATAATAATTATTAATTATATTGCGCTTTTACCTATTAAAAATCGGTTTAATGTGCAATTCTCGCGCATTCACACCAAAAAAGAAAATCATTACAATTTAAAAAAATTAAAAAGGATACCTCAAATATAAAAAGATGGGAGTGGAGGGAGAGGTGATGGTATGTATGTGTGTGTGTGTGGTGGGGGGGGATAAATGGCACGGACTCACTGTATGTTTCTCTCCCATATCACTTAAAAGCCTTTCCTTACCTGAAACAGAATAAAGAAAGAAACATTTGTTAAATGATGATGGTGATGATGATGATGATAAAAGAATAATAACCAGCACCACTATCATCATCATCATCATCATCATCATCATCATCATCATCATCATCATCATCATCATCATCATCATCAATAGGAGCAGGTCTTAACTAGAAAAATGGGCAATGCAATTAATAATCAATATAAACCTACTGTATGTTGCTCGGTACACATTTGCACTCCGAATAGCACATAATTATTATTTTGAGAAATAACATAAAAGAGATGAGGAGAGGATAAAGAGAGAGAGAGAGAGAGAGAGAGAGAATTCTCCTAAATTCATCTAAATAATAACCTGTTCTAAGGAAATTAATTATTCATCCTTTCCTTGAAAAAAGTGTTGTTCATAATAGAAGAGAAAAGGAGAGAGAGAGAGAGAGAGAGAGAGAGAGAGAGAGAGAGAGAGAGAGAGAGAGAGAGAGAGAGAGAGAGAGAGAGAGTGTTTCCACTAAACTCATCTTAATAATAACTTGTTCTAAGGAAATTAATTATTCATCCTTTCCTTGAAAAAAGTGTTGTTCATAATTATTCTTGAAAGTTATTAATCATACAGAAAGGGAAAAAACCTCTGCATCAAATAACACATGAAATAATTATGACAAAGCTCAAGTTGATAATGAAGGCAACAAATCGCAGTGTAGAAACAAACATGTGTGTAGGAATGGATGATGCATTGGTTCTGTCAGCTGACAACCATACCACGTCACAAAATTGATATGCGGGAAAAGGCACGGCGCCCCAGTTAATCAGCCCCCACAAAACCAAGACAGATCGTGAAGCTGTGAGATCCGGAAATCAAGCAATAATAATCTGACAAGCCTTCAGAAATACAAATGCAACAAGAGATCACAAGGGACGCCGGAAAAAAAAAATGCAGAAGAAATCTCTAGTCAACTGGATGAAGAGAAGCAACCTTTATTTCGGACAACATACATTTAGATATAAAGAGCACAAAGGGATAGAAGGAGAAATAGTGGCACAAACTTCATGGCATAGAGCTTCAGCGATCAAAGACATCGCTCTGAGCTATGTGACAGAAACAGGTGCTTGTCCCGCCGTAAAAAAAAAAAAAAACACTCAAAAACATCAGCATCAAAGGAAAACCACCTGCGCAACTCAAGCTCCTGCTAGTGTCTCCAAAACATGCAACATTCACACGCAACAGAATCCATCGGCTTGTTTTGCGATGATAACCACAGATGATAACCACAATGGAAGTGACACAAGGAAAGATGACAGATAAGGAGAGAGAGAGAGAGAGAGAGAGAGAGAGAGAGAGAGAGAGAGAGAGAGAGAGAGAGGTAGACTAATAGTCATGAAGTAACGAGCATCATATAATAATAATAATAATAATAATAATAATAATAATAATAATAATAATAATAATAATAATGGTTGCATCGCGCACGTTTTCTTCAATCGAACTCAAAGGGTGGCGATCTGACGAGGTCGCTATTACACAAGGCGGAAGAGCAATCACAATTCTTGAAGGGAGAGAGGAAACCGGAGTACCCAGAGAAAACCCCCGGTGTCCTTAAAAGTGTCGTACCTAAGTTACGTGAGTTCGTCCCATTCGAGGGTTCGAACTCGCGACCTTTGGCATAGGAGACCAGAAACTATCCATTGTGCTACCAGGCCACTCCTTTATATAGTTATTGCCTCTAGCACTATAGTCTCAACTTAAACATCAACTCGCGCACGCATGATGATGGCGACCGCATTTACTCTCCATCTTCCTATACGCTTGCGAAACATGGACCCTCACAGGTGCGGTCTGACGGGAAGTGAAACAGAAGCAAGCATCAGTAAAACACCAAAAATAGTTGTTTTGACGATGTTTATCCTGTGAAAGCATAACAGCAGCAAAGCGCCGAAGTGATGCAAAGCCGATGCTTTCAGTGTGTGAGCCTGCTCTAAAATTTTGGGTTGTTTCGCTGAAGCATTTCATTGCCAGCCAATCAGAAGAGCCGACGTGCGAAAACGAGGTTGTTATCATTTCAGCGATCATGGCGGCATCAAAAGCTACTGGTCTATTAGCAAATCTGAAACAAGACGATACGTTTATTCTCATCGACCTAATTCAAAGCCACGAGACATTATGGAATGTTAGAAGTCAAAATTACAGAAACCAAACCCTCATGGACTTCTGTGAGGGTCAATCTGACGGAAAAAACTGGGATCGTATGCACAACTTATTGCGCACTGCTTCCACGCAGACTGCTTCTGCAAAACTTCTCATCGTGTGACCGGTTCACAAAGCAAAGCATTGTAAACGCACTTATTTTTAGAAGCAGATGCTTTGCTTTGTTTTCTGCTTTGCTTCTGTTTCACTTCACGTCAGACCGCACCTTTACCACGAAGAATACAAAGCATGGAGATTAGATGCTACAGAAAACTTCTGGGCATTTTTTTTATATCCAGCACACCACCAACGACGAAGTCTTACAGACCAACACACAAGCCATTAGTTAGTTAGTTATTCATAGCTTACAGGGTCCAGCGGACAGCAAAAATCCGAATCAGAAACACAAAATCAAGACCATACTTTTGGTTGGAAGATGACTCATCCTTGATCCATATAAAAACATCGCTGAAACAGCCCTAGTGGTAACACTGAAGGCTCTACACCAGCTGGTCACTGTACAATAAAGGCATCCCATCGAAGGGACGATGAGGCTGTACTCTAATTTATCGAATCCCCGTTTACAAAAACAAAATAGAATACAAACATCATTATAAAATATCAACAAAACACAAACATATAAAATGGCTACATTGCTAAATAAAAACATAGGAAGCCCTAGTGACCATTTGGCAGAAAGCGTTTAATATTCCCAAAACTGATACAACAGACCTCACACTCGAATAAGGAGTTTTGTCCAGGAAGAGTTAAGAAAAAAGATAGGTGACTGGTCTAGCGAAGAAGAAGAAGATCGTAGATTGATAGGAAGAGTAGGAATGAGAAAGACAGCGACAGTGGTAATTTAAAGTACTAAATTTCCAGAAAGTGGAGATACTATTTATATAGAAACCTCCGGAACCTCTAGAGGGGGAGGGAGGGAGAGGGGGGGGGACACAAGCCATTGGACAACACAAGCCATTGGACAACACGATGACATGCTCACAATGGTGAAGAAACGGAAACTCCGATGGTTTGGACAAATCACCAGAGCATCAAACCTTGCAAAGAACATCCTGCAAGGCACTGTGCAAGGAGGCAGAAGAAGAGAGAGACAGAAAAAAGAGTTGGGAGGACAACATTCGAGAATGGACACTGAGCGAAGCCACGAGGGATGCTGAGGACAGAGAAAGATGGAGAACGCTGGTTAAACTATCATCTATAATGCCCCCAACGACTTCCGAGTTACGGACCCCCGTTGGGGTGCCGGGGGTTTCAGTATAAATAGTATCCCCACTTTCTGGAAATTTAGTGCTTTCAATTCCCACTGTCGCTGTCTTTCTCATTTGCTCTTTCTCATTCCTGCTCTGTTCTATCAATCTGCTATACTATCTTCTTCTTCGCTAGACCAGTTACCTACCTTTTTTCTTGAAAACTCTTCCGGGACAAGAGTCCTTATTTGTGTATGAGGTCTGTTGGATCAGCTTGGGAATGTTGGATGCTTTCTGCCGAGTGGTCACTAGGGCTTCCTATGATGTTATTATTTAGCAATGTAGGCATATTATATGTATGTGTTTTGTTGATGATTTATAATGATGTTTGTATTCTATTTTGTTTTTGTAAACGGGGGTTCGATAAATTATAGTACAGCCTCAGCGTCCCCTGCATGGTATGTCTTTATTGTAAAGTGACTGGCTGGTGGAGAGCTTTCGGTTTTACCACTAGAGTTGTTTCAGAAGATCTTTAATGCGGATCAGGGGTTGTCCGGTCCTGATTTGGCTCGGAAGAGTCCGCTGGACCTAAAGCAGTAATCATGTAATGTAATGTAATGTTCCGAGTTACGGGATAGGATAGGATAGGAAGAATACCTGGTAGCGCACAGATCAAGCCATTCCATTCAGCTATATGGTGGGGTTACCTATCTGAACTACTTTAGGACGACACCGCTAAAAAATGGATATTCACACTTTTCTGCTATCCTATGCACCAACGGGAATCCCCTCTATGAAAAATACTTCCGGTTTTTTTTCTCCGCGTGTTTTAGTGAGTTATTTCCAAATATTCAAGAATAATAACATGTGTCACTGGCCACCTGTATCGTACCCTCACATATTTTTATTTTTTTTGCTGCAGTTTATTATCCCTTTCTATCGCCAGTGGCGCGCCTAAACCCTACCTACCTAACATTATTTGTGAATTTTTGAAAAATATTCGGAAAAACATAACGCCCAGATGCTGGTTCGAACCCACACCTGTCAGGGGCCATTGGTTTCTGGCTTGTGAACAAGGCAAGTTAGTCCCGCCTTAGCCCACTTGGCCACAACGCTCGCCTAAAATAAGCAGTTACTTCGTGTTTTGTGAAGGTTGCGACGGCGAAGCTATGGAAAACTACAAGAGTCTTCAGGTCTTGTTTCACTTTCTGTCGATGATCGACGCACCTCCGAAGTCGCCACAAATACAGGCCCCTACGATTGTTTTTTGCATCCTTTCATTGAGCATGTACTTCCTCCACCGTTTTTATACTTATCCCACACGTTTTCTGGCTCTAACAATCGTCCTTTTCGGCAATTTGCCATATTTAAAAGTCACGCATCAAGCTTTGATAAAAGCAAAACAAGCCACACCGGAACTTGGTTTCATATAACCTCGTTTTAATTTATAATGGCGATACCCACGAGTTTTTATGAGAGGTGCCGGAAAGTTGTGAATACAGGTACCGCTCCTCACAAAACTGGTTCCCAACGACTTCCGAGTTACGGGATAGGATAGAATATGATAGGAAGAATACCTAGTAGCGCACAGATCAAGTCAGTCCATTCAGCTATATGGTGGGGTTACCTAGCTGAACTACTTTAGGACGACACAGCTAAAGAATGGATATACAGGCACCGCTCCTCACAAAGCTGGTTCTGAAAGGATGGCACTAACACGCATTATCTTCAGGGACGAAAGTTTACTGAAAACCTCTTAGCCTTTGTGTTGCGATTGAGATGCGCACGTCGATTACGAATATTATTTTAGGCACAAAGGATGGAATTTATTTACCTTTAATTTGGTTCTATGCTATTGCCAGAAAAGTTCAGCAAAATGTTTGTTTCCGCCGGTCGATATTGTTATTGTGGCAACGTTTAGAACTTTCTGGAGTTGCTTGTGGTTACTACTGAAGGAAAATTCCAGAACTATTGTGTCAAATCTTGTAAGTTCGTAGAACATTCTATGACGTAAGATGTTTAATTTCTGATTGCTTATTGATTACGTCATTCTAAAAGTTTGTACGTTTTTCTACGTTGTAGAAAGAGTATAAAACAAGCGCCAGCTTGCGAGTATTAGGATCTTTTTTGGGGTGGGTGGGTAGGAGGGGGAGGTAGGGTTAGAGGGGTTGGGGGTGGGTTGAAGAGAATTTACGAAATGCAGTTGTCGATGCGGTTTGCGTCTTTTGCTGAATAAAGCTGGAAAACTTAATAACGACGATTCTTGCCTTGTTATTGAGTGGACGGGCTGCGTGGATACGAATTCGAGTTACATAAGATTCAAGTATCGGGGCTGAATCGCCCGTTGCTGTGTAACACTTTGACATTCCACTCCATACCCCTCTAGTTTCCCCCCCCCCCTCCTCCTGTGGGGGTGTCGGGGGTTTCTGTATAAATAGTACCCCAGTTTTTGGAAATTTAGTGCTTTAAATTCCCACTGTTGCTGTCTTTCTCATTCTTTCTCATTCATACTCTGTTCTATCAATCTACTATAATATCTTCTTCTTCGATAGACCAGTCACATAACTTTTTCCTTGAAAACTCTTCCGGGACAAAACTCCTCATTTGTGTGTGAGGTCTGTTGGATCAGCTTGGGAATATTGGACGCTTTCTGTCAATTGGTCACTAGGGCTTCCTATGATATTATTTGGCAATGTTGGCATTTTATATGTATGTATTTTATTGATATTTTATAATGATGTTTGCATTCTATTTTGTTTTTGTAAACGGGGGTTCGATAAATTAGAGTACAGCCTCAGCGTCCCCTGCGTGGGATGCTTTTATTGTACACTCACCGGCTGGTGAAGTGCTTTCAGTGTTACCACTAGGGCTGTTTCAGCAGATCGTTTATGCGGATGAGGGGTGAGTCCTCTTTCAGCGAAGTTGTGGTCTTGATTTTGTGGTTTTGATTCCGCTCTTTGCAGTCTGCTGGACCCTGTAAGCAATGAATAACTAACCAACCCTTCTAGTCTATTCCCACCACCCTAAATCCAATGCCACTCTGCAGCACTCTTCTGAAAAGACATATAGCCTAACATAGCTTACACATAGGAAACAGACACCGACCACTGGATAATCAATCGGAATCCATGAGAAATCTTCAGTAGGAGAAATTTGAGTTCCTTTTCTGCATATCATATCCATTCGCAACATAGAAGGAAAATGTGGTGGCAAAGAGAAGTTGCAGAAGTCATCAAACAGGAGTTATACATAGTGTAAGTCGGCCATAAACCCTCTCCCGTCATGCGATCGAGAAAGGTAACTATCCTGCTCTCAAATGTAGACAAAAACAGTAGATTTGCAATCATAAAGCCTGGTTCTCCTGACGCGTGTCGACCATAATGAGAGAATTTATTATATCTATAATAAATTATATCTATACTAAATTATATACATGCCTTATTTCTAAATCAGACTCAAAGCGCGGCGATCTGTAACCAACATACACGCGCACATGTTACAAACACTCTTACATATACAACAAACACACATTCATCACTCAAACACGTGGTGTAAAGGAACGTCGTAATTAGAAGACAAAAAGGACATTGAAGTTTAATTTGTGAAATTTTAGATTGATTGCATCCAATACCATTATTGATTATTTATATAGACCTATGATTGATACCAACAGTTAGAAGATCATTGGAATCCGAGTAATTCTTCTTTTTGAAATGTTCTCTTCTTACAACCATAATCTGATTGTCTTTCAGAATACGATTGAGCCGCCAAAGCTTAAAGGTGGTTCTCATATTCCACATGACAGTTTGAGTGTAGATTTCCCTCCTTTATCCACCCTCGTTCGCTCTCATCTGTGGAACAATATTTGCGTTTTTTGTTGGAAGACCGTGCAAGCAGTGTAGCCCCAGATTTCTAAACACACCCTGCTAAACATCTGACCATTGAGATGCCGCATGTAGAACTTAAAAATGTAAAAAAAAAATCCCGAAATCAAGATCGAATTCCCCGTGATTCATGACGCACGTTTGCTGCAACATTGCACACTGTGCCATCAAAATGGCGCCCTGTTTTTACAGTGAAAGAGACCGTTGGTGCTGACAGACTGCTCGATTCTCAGTCCATTACAAGGCTGGTTGCGTCGCATCACCGCCATCTTAACAGCCACGAACTGCCGGCCTAAGAAGACAAGGGGACAGCACTTGAAAAGGGGGAGTAATGAGGCACAAAAGATGGACGAATATTGCTCTCCCTTTGGTCACATCGTGTCCTCTTTCGCACCCGTGCCGGAGGGATTTCCGCTGCCTTCAAAACGACAAGGCTGAAGGTGGGGTGGTAATACCAATAAACGTGCAGCAGGTACGAGCGTATATGCGCATGGGCACACTCCGCAGTACGAAGAAGAATGGACAAACAAGAGCTTGTATTATAAAACACAGAAAAAGAGAGAGAGAGAGAAAGAGAGAGAGAGAGAGAGAGAGAGAGAGAGAGAGAGACAGACAGACAGACAGACAGACAGACAGACAGACAGACAGACAGACAGATATACAAAGACAGAGATAGAAAAGAACAAGAACAGCAAGAAGAAGAATTAGGGAGTGGAAGAGGGCAAAAAAAAAAGGCTTTAAAAAAATTACGGACAAACATGAGGGGAGTTTTTCTTCCGCAGCAAAAGATTTCTCGTGAAACGTGATCGCACTTCTTAGGAAGATGGGAGATAATCAATTCCATTACGGCGCGATCCGCCTGCATAAGAAAAAAACAACACAAAAAAAAGACAAAAGCATCCACTACCTTAAATCACTAGTTTTGGAACGTGGATCGTTCTAATGTAGACACATTTCTGAACGCTTTTAGCCGAAAGCAGCCCTTAACCGTGCCTACTCACGTAGGAAGGGGTGATTTGGGTGACGATTAAGGTAATCAGAATAATTACTCCCAGCTTCTCTGAGACGCAGGGAAATCTAACACCATCAGCTTCAACAGAAATAGGGGAAAGTGACGCACTGCATGCAAAACAACAGTTGTAAACTCTTTCATAAGTAGGAAAGTTACAAACTTAGCACCAGAATGCGGATTTAATAAAATATGAAAATACGTGGACAGTACATGTCGATGATGATGATGATGATGATGATGATGATGATGATGATGATGATGATGATGATGGATGATGATAACTTTTAAATTTGATTTTTGACGCTGTATTGTCCTTTTTTAACACATACAATTCTGGGTCGTCTCCCCTGGGAAAGGCGTAGTCGCAGCCTGTGGCGCGCCCAAACCCAACCTACCTAATAAAATTTATATCATTAGTTGTTTTTTAAATTTGCTAGAGGAGCAAGCCGGAGTAACCGGAGAAAACCCCCCGAGACGTTGCCGATCATCTGTGGTGCCCCAACGACCTTTGAGTTACGGGACAGGATAGGATAGGATTTTTCAGTCTTTTTTTTCAGGATCCAAAATCGTGAAATATTTCTATCATTAGTAGTCTAGCACTAAAAATAAATAACAGGGTGTATAACATAAGTGTATTTGATTAATTTCACACACAAAAATTACCAACCTTAAATTGTTTTAACAGTCACTACAAAATTGATTTTGGATTTTGTTTAAATGATGCTGTTTTCTTGCCTTTTTCTGGTTGAAACAGTCATAAAAATTAATTTACTGGAAAAGTTGCTTCTAATCTGCTCGCGTTTTCTTAACGCTCATTAAAAATTGTTATACAATACGGCTGATGGCGGTGATGGGCTAAACCTGAAGTAGTTTGTTATGTAGTACAAAGCAGATCCAAAGCCGCAGAGCTAACAGAGAGATTATCGTTGTCCTCAATGTCTTTGAAGGTGTTCTAACTCGGGAGAAACAGCTTTTGTACACCTTTACTTTAAAACCGCACTCGGGGAAGCGTATACCACAAGCAAAGTTCATGTTTCCGGAGATTGCCCGGTACTATTGAAAATGCAACGGCAAAAACAAAATTTTCACTCCTTCGTCACAAAACCTGAAAGTCACTGGTGGTCTTTATAGAAATTGATCCATCGCCTTTTGTAATAGCTGGCAGTGCATGCTAATATTATATCTTGTGATTGGATGAAATTCCACGCCCATAGACAGCACGCATTCGACCAATCCTTGATTCCCTTATCTATATCACAAACGTGAAAGCCCGTTTTGTCGTTTGACATCCGATTTAGCTTTTCATCGGCGTTATTGAGACGGCTGTCGACTTTCATGACTGTAAAACATTTTCCCTGACATGTACAATACACGTGGCTATAGTTAAATTTGCTTCAAAGTACAGGTGATATCCACTTTAAGTGTAGCTTCAAATGACGAAAATGATGCAAAGACCCTGATATAACATTATTATTTTTTTTAACCGTCAAAAAGTATATGCTCATGAACTAACTGAAAGTTCTTCAAAGTTTCCTTTCCACCTCCGACTTGTATTAAAGTCACAATAATTGTAGTGCCAAGCTCAGACACAAGAAATTTTATACTAGTGTCCTTTTTGACCTACTGCTGTCTTGTTGTTGTTGTTGTTTTTTTCTAACATAATGGGGTCCTTATTGTTTCTTTGACTTCGCTGCCAAGAGCTCTAGTCAAAGTAGCTAATTCGACGTCATATTATTCCCGTTATGCCGTAGGCAATGTGGCACACGGAGTAACTTCCAGTCTGATGGCCATTTTAGAAGGATGAATTCCGTCAACCAGACCTACGCTAATGCGACGTCACAGCGCATGATTGCCTCTGTATTTCCTTTTTAACATTTCTCCCACCTTGTCACCAAGCCTAGAAGAGTAATCTGCTAAATAAAAAAAATACAGAGGCAAAAAAATGAATGTTAAGTACTGAAATTATGAGTCAATTAAATTATGAGAGTATTTAACTGGCTAGTGTTGCATGTGTGCTCTTCGAAAGAGAATTTTTTTTTTAAAGAACATAACAAGTTGCAATTTGCATCTTGTGCAAGGATGGGGCTTAAGCATCGTTTTCGTCCTGCGTAGCTGAGACCACTGTATGGTACAGAGCGTGCTAGATTAAAGTCCCCGTTTCTGAAACGTTGGTGAATATTTATAGAGAAAAGGCCGCGGTTATAACTTTCCTCAGCTGTTCATAGTGTGTACTAACTCTAAATCAAAGACCAAACCGTCAATTACAAATAATTCTGTTTGTACCAAACTGTACAAAAGAACGACTTTAAAAGGACTTCTTCTTCTATCACTTAAAGTTAGCGTAAAACAGCGGTTTACCACCGTGGTACATAATGCCCGGTTACTTCAAACGCTAGTTAGGGGAAGTAACTCAGTTCCTGCAACACCATCTGACAGTTACCGGCCCTTTAACATGGCGGCGGCTGTAGGAAAATGACGGTTAGTCATTTCCAACGCCGGTGAAAACCCGTGATTTTCTCTCTAGCTTCTCGGGTTTTGATCGCCGAGTCAATAGGGCGGAAATTGGTTGGCTTGTCGGCTTAGGAGGGTGCGGGGGAAACGCTGGAAATCCGGTGATCGAGCGGCGGACTGAGTGGTCAACAGTCAATCTATTTCTCAGTCAGTTGTCTTTTCTGTAAAAATTGTGGTGTAACTTTAAACGTGAACATTTTCTGTCCACAATGAATGGTAAACATCTCAAGTTGTAGGAGTAGTAGTAGGAGTAGTTAGAAGTAGTAGTAGTTGTAGTAGTAGTAGAAGTAGTAGGAGGAGGAGAAGGAGGAGAGGAAATGCTTTCTCCTTCAGCAGCCGTAATCATTAGGTTACGTGGATTCAGTTTTTGCTGTAAATATGCTTGTCTGTATCTTCTTCAACCATGACCAAAAACGCTAGTTACTGTATAAATTTAACTTTATTCTAGTCACTATTATCAAACACACCCATGAATCTTTAAAATACTTCTTTTTTTATTATGCATTGTGTCCTTCGTGTATTCCCTGAATATTGATTACCTTTCAAGTCAAGACATCTTCATTCCACAAAAACAATGGAAAAGTTTTAGTGTCACAGTGCATACATGGCAAAAGATAATAATACAACAAGACAACAGAACACCCCTCTTCTTAGTATAACAGCAAGCTAAATACAATCTCTCTCTCCCGCACACACACACACACACACACACACACACACACACACACACACACACACACCCACACACACTGTGTGCATATGCACATACACACATATACACACATTATACACATCTATTTATCTATCTTCTATCTATATATACATTCAGTGTTCCCTCCACACACAAAAAATGAGCGTCCTTGGGACTCCCAGGTATAAAATTTTAAGAGTCCTTGTGCAAATTTTGAGAGTCCCCAAATGGGCCCAGTCAACCAAGTCAGAAGTGACATGATCGTGTATGATAGAATCAAAGAATGGATTCACGAAGATTTCTTCTGTTCAGTGAATGTATTGCTTTGAGGAAGTGTACAATGCGCGCGCATGCGATTTTTAAGAACGACAACTCCCGACACAATCTTTAATCGTCTGCAATGGCAGTCTCAGTTGGGTTCTGATTCTGATTATGCCGTGAATAAGTTCGCCACTCGTTGGTCGTATTTTTGACTTCAGCGATCCGAAAAAAATGTGTGCGTCAACAGGACGCACACATGCAAATTTTTCTGCGTCATTTTTCATATTTTGTGCGTAATTGACGCACTACTGTGCGTAATCGGGAACACTGACATTATTACTACAGCAAGAAGCAACTGGATAGCTGTCTGCTGGTCTCCATACTCCTCCTCCCCACTTTCACCCACCTTCATGCCTCCATGGCAAATATTGACCTCATTGACTTTAAATTGCTTTTGTTTATGGACTATAGATTCTATAGACTATACTGTCATTTCAAAGTCTGCTACTGATTTTTGGCAGAAGGAAAGTAGGTCACAAACCTATATAAGTATACCCGTCCGCTTTTTTTTGTTGGGTGGGAGAATTAGGAGGAAGGGGGGGGGGGGAGATGGTACCTCTTTGTGTCCAAGTAGTGTAATGGGTTTTTGTAACTACGTTCTTACACGATCATACCTGCAATTTCATGCCCTGTCTCTCACTTCCATGGTCTGCTACTGATTCCTAGCAGAAGGAAATGCACGTCCTATGTTATCAATGTCATTTTGGACCTATTAGCTTTGCCGTAAAATCACAAGTCAGCAGCAAGTGCCATTAGCGTCATAAAACGTCATGCAAATAGTGAGTGTGGTATTGACAATATGAAATGTGGGTTGATGGGATTGGGATGGGGTTGGAGTGGAGTGGTGCTAGAAAGGATGGAGTATGGGAATGTGTGTGTGTGTGTGTGTGTGTGTGTGTGTGTGTGTTTCTGTCGTTTTTAAATATATTTTATTTCCAAAGTCATCTGTAAATAATTTGAAATAGTCGGGGGGAATCCGAACAAGCGAAATGTTGGTATGTCCGTCCGTCCGCCGGTGCACTAAAAGCCACATCTCAGGAACCGCTGAAAGGTTTTAACCAAACTTCATGGGAATATTACCTAAGTTAGTGACCTGCCTCCCGTGCCATCCTATTTGCTCTACCGCAAAGGTCAAGGTCACTGGAGCCTGTTGCTAAAGATGTTTGCTCAATATCTCAAAAAACGATTTACGAGATTTTGTGGAATTTTGGTATATATGTACCTCAAATCATGGACCATCTTTCAGCAGGACCGTTCGGTTGTCAGTGAGTTGGTCAGTCTGTCGGTCCGTCGCACCGAATTTCACTGTCTGTGAGTTCAATACACTCCTTTTACCCTATCTCAAGAATAACTGATGTGGTTAACCGAAATTTATAAATGCCTCCTTTGCGGATACCTGAACTGCTGCTAAGCAGGTATTTTAACTTTTTCGCAATTTTTTCATCCGTATTTGTACTTTCTCAATTTGTTTGTTTGTTTCTTTAATGTAACGTCTGTTCAACTAAGGGATTTAGACTTGATGGGAGCAGGGCAAAATATTAAACAAGTAAGGAATGGTCATAATGAAGGGAGAAAGGGATTAAACAAAGTACACAAAACTGAACAAGTAAACAATCAACACCGTAAAATAATTATAACTTATACAAATGACGTCCAATATAACTACTAAACAATCCTTGTAAATTAATCGTAATTATATCTCATACTGTGTTAGTTAGTCATGGTTTATTGGGCCCAGCGGGCTGCAAAGAGCCGAATCAGGACCATTATCTCTCACATATATAATATTCAATGTTCTGACTTTATGCTTCACCGAAAAAATCCACTAGACCTATTAATAATCTGTACTGACTATTATTATTACACAAAAAAAAACATCCAACAGGACTGTATATTAATAATTTTGCAATTGATATCCAATAATTAGTATTTTTATCCTGAATATTTCGAATATGTTGTGGAATATATTGCGTGATTGCACTGCAGTCATGAATGAGATGTTTAATAGAAATTGCTTGTTTTTAAATGCAAGAAACTTCCTTACAGTATTTTGTTCTCCACGAGTTAAAAGCAAGACGATATGCTAAACTGATAACAGTCTGCGAAGAATGTAACACTCCATTATATAATTTAATGAAAGGGAAAATATTTTTTATGTTTTTCTCAATTATACTACATACTTCATTTTTTGAGAATGGTATATCGAGCTGAATAACAGTACTTCCATTTTTTGCCCCTTTTTTACAATCCTATCAGCCCAGTCATTATGATTTAATCCGCTATTAGATGGTATCCAGCAAAATTGAACATTTGTTCCATTTATGATTAAACTATGAATAAGATATTTAATTTCATCTATAATATAACATCCTTCTTTATTAGAATTTGAATCCAAAGTTTGTAAAACTAAATTAGAGTCAACACAAAATAATATATTGAAAAAGTAAGTGTGTAAACCAATGATTATATTCAATGCCATAAGTATAGCAATAAGTTCTGCAGTAAATATTGAATGCCCTTTCCCTAAAAAATAAGCCTTGTTAACTTTTAAAGCAGGTATAACATAACCTGCTCCTGTTTTACATGATTCTAAAACAGCACCATCAATATAAATGTGTAATTAAGGATAATATTTTTCATAGATACGTTCCTTTGCTTTTTTGGTTAATAAAATGCCGTTTTCCTCTTTTCTTAATTCAGAATAGTCTATGTCAAAATTTGCTCGTTGAAGTTCCTAATTAGGTATAGGCATTTGTGAAATTATGTTTGAACCTAATGTACAATTTAAATTATATTCGTTCATGAGCTTATTTGTATAGGTTAATTAATATAGTCTGTAAAAAATTAATACTCTGTGCCCTTTTGGAAAAATGTAAATCAGAGCGTATTTCTAACTCTGAATCTGTTAAACTGTCAACTGCAGATGCCCTCATTATATATTTTGCACATGATACTTTTCTCCATTCATGAAATGGTAATACACCTGCAGCTTTATGAGCATAAGATGTTTTTGTGTCTATTGGAACATCCATAGCCATTTCAATTGCTTTGCTATCGATAATTTGAAATAATTTAAATAAGTATTTTGGGGCAGATAGGAATACCCCTTGACCATATGTTAATTTAGATCAAACAAGCATGCACACCAGGTGAATCAAATTTTGTGTATCTTGTCCCCATTTTTGATAACTTATAATCTTTATTAATTTTAAACTTTTAATAGCCTTAAGCAAAAAAAAATGTATATGTTTTTTTCCAATTTAAACTGGCTTTAAAATACACGCCAATACATTTTACTTAATTTACATACTGAAATTCTTAAATACCAATATAAAATTTCGGTAACAGTTTTGGACCAGTTTCTTTATTAAATAATATCATATTTGTGTTTTTCTTTCGACAATTCAAGTCCATTCATTGTTACGTATAAGGCAACATTATTTAATTCCTTCTGATATACATTTTGAATATGTTTTATTTCAAATAAAGATGTTTTTCTTTTTAAAGAGACATTTATCCACATTGCAATATCATCTGCATATTTAACTAAATTTATTTGTTTACAACAATATATTAAATCATACAATCATATCATACAACAATATATTAAATAATAAAGGTGATATTATTGACCCTTGTGGTATGAGCCGATTTGGATCCCTTTTGTTTTGCTTGCAGATAGTACAGAAAGTGGCCTATCATTCAATGTCCTCCTTTTGCTTCGTTTGGATGCAGCCGAGTCACACCACCGCCAACAAAAATAACACTTTTGACAGTGCGTATTTTCGGCTATGAATGTGACTGTCTGGAAATACATCTGAAGGTTTGCCATCTTATTTCTTATTCGAACACAGTTCTCCCTGCTCTCTGTCTGTCTGTCTGTTTGTTTGTCTGTTATAAGGAAGCAGAGCACGCACACACACACATACACACACACAAACACACACGTTTAAATGTATGTCTTTCATCTGTCCCGTAGAAACTCACGTCCAAGAAAAAAATAAAACATAAAAAGAAAGCAGGGGTGCGTGTGAAAGGAAGTGTAGGTGAGGGTAAGGAGGATACATACTGTACAACACAAGGCGGAGAGGAGAAAAAAAAGGAAAAGGTTGTGAAAACACATAACGAAAAGGAGGAGAAAGATGATGAGGAGAATATTTTCCTTGAATAAAAATGGGAACAATAAGTTATCTTGTTTCTTGTCTCTTGTATCTAGAATAGTACCAGCAATAAAATATTCCCAAAAGAACTATCGTATCGTATGATCCATTCGCCGTCGTCCGTGCAGAAGAAGACGGGAGCAGAAAAACACACAAAAAAAATTATGGAAATATACACGAGAAAACAACGACGCTTACGACCTTTCTGCACACATTTCTGCCTGTATTGATGTTTCGCGTTTTCCAAGTGGGTGGGGAGTGGGGTGGGATGCGGGGGTGGGAGTGGAGGTTGTTGGGGGATGAAGGGGAACATGTACCCATCCTTGTCATCTCTGTTCCTGCCCACCACCTCACTACCCATTTTATTTGTATTTTTATCCAACGTTCGGACACCATGTGTTAACCTCATATTTAGGAACAAAGTACAGCAAGAAGAAGAAAAAAAAAAGAAGAAGAACGAGAGAGAGAGAGAAAGTGAAGGGGTGGGGGGTGGGAGGAGGAGGAGATTAGTGAGTACGCTTGTGTGCACACTATTACTGATGCCTCGTTGAACCCTTATTGGGCTTTCTTTATCCATTTTCCCTTGCAAACAAAGTTTTATTGTACAATCCTGAACTTTAACGTTTTTCTTTTTCGCCCACGGACGGGGAATCAAAATTCGACAGTAAAGCATGAAAAATGCGTGTAGGAGTGCGTTAATAATGCATGTTGTCTGCTTCCAAATTAAGAGACAAAGGTTCCCGCATGTTGCTGCCATCTTGTGATGGAAGGGAAAGCACTCGTCTGCATCAAACAGCGTTTGCACTTAAAAAGCCTCCAAGTTCTCCCTTCTCCGTTGTTCATAATATCTATAATTACATTGTGTTAATAAATATAATTATATATAATACAATCTCTTTCAAATCTAACACTCCCTCATCTTTATTGTCAGTATATTGTAATTTGAATTATTTATTCATTTTATTAATTGATTTTGTTTTCGTGCAATATTGTTTGTGGGTCTAATAAGCAAAATCAAAGGTCAAACGCCGTATTTTAGTTTCTGCTTATTTTTACAATATTTTGTTATTAATAATTCTTTCGATTTCTAAAATGTGCTTTTTTGTAATCGGATCTCGTGTTCACTTAAATTTTTTTTTTTTTTTTATCAGAGTTTGAAAAACCGAACATTTCCATTTCTTGTAGTCGGCTTTTTTTTCTCTTTTCTTTTTTTATTTTTAAATAATGTTGTTTGGTAAGATTGGGATTTCTAAAAAGCGCACAAAACAGGTGATTAAATCGAACGCGATGTTTTTGGAATATGTTAAATTATCGAATGTTAGATAATTACACTGCCTTTTTTGCATCTTGTATATTATATATACTATATTATTGTATACGTTGTTTTCTTTTAAATATCATTTTAGATAGATAGATAGATAGATAGATAGATAGATAGATAGATAGATAGATAGATAGATAGATAGATAGATAGATAGATAGATAGATAGATAGATAGATAGATAGATAGATAGATAGATAGATAGATAGATAGATAGATAGATAGATAGATAGATAGATAGATAGATAGATAGATAGATAGATAGATAGATAGATAGATAGATAGATTCTCTTTCTAAAGAAATATTCAACCCTTTGTGCATTGTAATGCACAAAATACGCAGGGAACCCGCTTTGATTGATGCTGCAGAAACTTTTGTGGACACACACCGAAAGCGTTTCACCTTTCATGTGCAAACAATAATATATCATGATCACGCCTTATTTATTTCTTTTATACCTCATAATACTTTCCACCAGGCCACAAGGTAACAGTGATTAGTATAGCACGACTCAAGTTACTTAGCCCTTCTTCTTCCTCTTCTTCTTCCAATTGAGTTTACAGAGGTTAGAAGTGTATTTATTTTGTAGATTACTATTTTACAAAGTTCATACGTTCAAAGTGTGTGTGCTGTTTGATGGTAGACTGCAGCTGTGGAGTGGTTGCGAGTGTATGGGTGTAATGTTTGCTGATTGCGTAGAAGCTTGCTTAAGAATGGTGGAGTGCGTGTTGCGTGGTATTATCTGTGGAAGTAAACATGTGCCTGATTTTACTGTTCAGGAAAACGTTATTTTGTTGCTCAGCGATAATGTGATATAATTATGCAAAATGTTTACGTTATATTAGTTTTGTTTGAATAAACGGAATTGTCACACCACGCACCGAGTTTACAGTAATTTACGGGGACAATAACTATATCGTGAATCTTGATGAATCTTGTAATAGGAATATCCTATCCTATCCTATCCTGTCCCGTAACCCGAAGGTCGTAGGGGCACCACAGATGATCGTTTAATCGTTTAACCAGCATACTCCATCTTTCTCTGTCCTCAGCAGCCCTGATGGCTTCGCTCAGTGTCAAACCAGTCCATTCTCGAATGTTGTCCTCCCACCTCTTTTTCGGTCTCCCTTTTCTTCTACCTCCTTGCACTGTGCCTTGCAGAATAGTCTTTGCAAGGCCTGATGATCTGGTGACGTGGCCATACCACCGAAGTTTCCGTTTCTTCACCACTGTTAGCAGGTCATCATGTTGTCCAATAGCTTGTGTGATGGTCTGTCGGACTTCGTCGTTGGTGATGTGTTGGGTATAGGAAATGCCCAGAAGTCTTCTGTAGCACCTCATCTCCATGCTTTGTATTCTTCGTTGGAGATCTGCTGTGAGGGTCCATGCTTCGCAAGCATATAGGAAGATGGAGATGACAAGGGAGCGCAGCAGTCTTACTTTGGAATGTAGACTGATGGTCCTGTCTTTCCAAATGGGCTTCAACCTTGTCAGGGCAGCAGTTGTTTGTGCGATCCTGGAGAGGACTTCCTGTCGGGACCCATTGTCTGATACAATGGCTCCTAAATATTTGAAGCTATGCACTGTGTCGAGGGATTGGCCTTGGACTTTGATGTCAGTATTGATGCCATTGGTGTTGTTGGTCATCATTTTGGTCTTCTCTGCACTTATTTCCATTCCATAGGCTTTGGAGGTGGTGTCAAGCCTCTGTACCAGCTGTTCAAGTTCTTGTTCCTCTCCAGCCAATCCATCAATGTCATCTGCAAAACGAAGATTGGAGATTGCTCTACCCCCTATGCTGACTGTGCCTTCATGGTCTGCAAGAGCATCCGACATGATGCGCTCTAGGAAGATGTTGAAGAGTGTTGGAGAGAGTAGGCATCCTTGACGCACACCGATTGTTGTTCTGAACCAATTCCCGATGGCTCTGTTGTGGAGGACTGCACTGGTAGCCTTGTCATACAGGCTTTTGATGACTTCAATAATTTTTGGGCTGATGTTGTACACTTTCATTGTTGCCCATAGAGCTGCATGCCAGACTCGGTCAAACGCCTTCTTGAAGTCTATGAACACATGATATAGATGTTGTTGGTGCTGTAGGTATTTCTCACAGATTATTCTGAGGTTGAAAATCTGCTCAGTGGTACTTCGCCCTGCCCTGAATCCTGCTTGTTCTTCAGCTATGATTTGTTCAGCTTGGGGTTTCAACCTGTTGAGTATTATTTTCAGGAGGACCTTGCTGGGATGGCTGATGAGGCTGATGGTGCGGTAATTTTCACACTCCTGAAGGTTACCTTTTTTGGGAAGAGTGATGACAAGCGACTGGGTCCATGGTATAGGCCACTCCCCACTCTGCCAGATCTTGTTACAGATAATGGTGAGGGCATCAATCATCGCTTCTCCTCCTGCTTGTAGCAGTTCCGCGGGTATGTTGTCCACTCCTGCTGACTTCCCTTTCTTTAGCGCTTGCACTGCTGCCTCAACTTCTTCCCGGAGAATTGGGAGGATTTCTTCTTCTTCTCTGTTCTCTGGACATGCTAGAACTGATGGGTCTCCATTTGGTGTATGGTTGTAAAGGTCAGAGCAGTACTCTGTCCATCTGTCCAAGACTTCTTGTTCTTCTGTAAGGCATATGCCAGACTTGCTTTGGATAGTGGAGACTTTGGGCTGTTTGACACTTGTCAGTCGCTTCACAGTCTGGTAGGCCTTCTTGCTGTTGTTCTTGTTCAGACTGTTCTCTATTTCCTGGCATTGATCTTCTATCCAGTTCTCCTTTGCTGTGAGCATGCCTTTTCGGATGTCATTGTTGATTTTTCGGTAGACATCAGCTCCCTGTGAGGTGTTCTTTTTCTTTTTCATCTCTCTTCGTTTATCACACAGATCCAAAAGTTCAGGTGTGATCCACAGCTTCTTCTTTGGTCGGTGCTTGCCAAGGATCTCAGTGGCGGCATCTGTCACAGCTGAGTTGAAGGTGGTGGTCATGGTGTTGACATCTACTTCACCAGCCCCCAAAATGAGCAGTGGTGCAAATTTCCCTCCAATTGTGGCCTGAAATAGTTCTGCCACCTCCGGGTCTTGCAGTTTGTCCAGGTCGAACTTCAATCTAGTGCACTTTGCTGTATTTACTCTCTTCAAGTGGAGCCGGAAAGACATCATCACGAGATCGTGGTCACTTCCAATGTCTGCTCCTGGAAAAGTACGTGTCCTGCCAATGTTGATGCTTGATCTGAAGCGTTTCTTGACCATGATGTAGTCTATTTGGTTGTGATGCTCCCCGCCAGGACTGTGCCATGTCCATCGTCTGGAGTTTTTGTGGAGACCAAGCGTGTTTGCCAGTACCAGATTGTTGTATCTGGCAAACTCCAAGAGTCTCAGACCCCTGTCATTTGTCTCGTTGTTGCAGTGGGGTCCACATGTGTCTCCCCAGTTGCGGTGCGCATCTTGGCCAACCTTGGCATTCCAGTCGCCTTGCACTATGACTATGTCCTTCTTCGGCACTTGGTCAAGGACCGCCTGTAGATTTTCATAAAAATCCTCCACTTCGCTGTCGTCATAGTCTGATGTTGGGGCGTAGGCCTGGATGATGGTGATGTTGAAAGGGGCTGCTCTCAGGCGGATGGTAATGAGTCTACTGGAGACTGGGCGGCAACCCATGACAGTCGCTAGAATGTTCTTGTGGACCAAGAATCCAACGCCGTGTTCGTGCCTGTCATCCCTACCGCTGAAATAGAGCTTGTGGCCTTTGTCGGTCGTTGTTTCACCTAGGCCTTTCCATCGCAGTTCGCTGATACCTAGAACGTTCCATCGATAGTGGTCCAACTCGTGGGCCAGTTCTTCTAATTTTCCTTCCGCAGTTAGGGTCCTGACGTTCCAGGTTCCTATGACGATGTTGTTTCTCGTGCGGATCTTGCTAAATTGTCCATCAGTAGCATACTTAACACCTCCGTCCTGGTGGCCAACGGAAGGCGCGGTCCTTGTGCCGGGTGACGGCCCGGGCGACGACCGATCCGGTATGGAATTAGTGGATTGTGTCATCATGTAGTGTGTCTTGGGCAAAAAAGACCTGGCGGTGCCCAATCCTCTCCAGGCTGTTGGCCACAGCCGAAATCCACGAATACAGTGTGGCTCGCCTTGGCCCTGAGCACATGGTCGTTGAACCTGTAGTAACGTGAGGTTCCTCCGCCCTGGCCGGTGACTTCTGTGTAGAAGACTTTCGCCCAGTGATGCCGTGCTAACATCACCCCTGTTAGTCGCCTCTTACGACACGCCGGGAAACGTTGGGTCTATTCTATTTAATGCCCGAACCCACAGAGCCTATATAGGAATATATTAGGGAGATAAAACGTTTATGTGAAACACATGCAGTAAGTTGTCATCTCGCCTAAAGAAATGGGACTACAGCTAAATAACATCACTATTACCTTTTGATGAAGAGAATACTATACTATACAATGACAACATTTTTCAAGCTTGTTCAACGACGAACGAAAACAAGTTGACTTTAAAAAATTTTATTTTATTTTATTCGTAGATAAAATAATGTGCATTCGAAAGGGCTGAGGTATAACTTAAGGGGATTTTGTTGCGTTTTTTAAAATTTATATATTTCAAATTGTTAGAACTTTCAATATTGAACGTCTGAGGTATGCGCTATAGCTTTCCAAAATGAGAAATGATTACTATCACATTTTTTAACTCCAGAGATAGTAAAAACAAACAAACGTTATCGCCAAACAACAGCAGTTAGTCATACATTAACACATGCCTCGCTACTGTTTGGAGGGCAAAAAAAGAACAACTCTCGGTGCAAAATAACAATCTTATCGATTGCTTCCCTTGTCCTATTTGCGCAGACAGGTGGCGTGGGAGTTTCCTCTCTAGCAAATCAATCTCGCGTTCGATTTGACGTCACGCAGTGTGCGATTCGGTGTTGTTTTACTATTTTTAAAATCGGCAGAGTGAGAACGATGGGGGAACACATTTTGAAAACATCACGCACTGCCCTTTGTGACTCGCGGCTGAATGAGGAGACACACTGGGTTATTGATCGTCATGAAGATTATTATAAGTAGGCTATTGTGAGTGATGCTATCATACATTCTTTCACATCTTCCGGTCTTATGAAAGAGGAGTGAGGGCAAGAGGAGTTGCAGAGAGTGATATAGAATGAGGAGGGGATAGCATTGAGGGTAGAGTGACAGAGTGGTGTGTGTGTGTGTGTGGGGTGTGTGTGTGTCCTTGTTTACACAGTATTATCTCGACAAATCAGTGAACATCTACATAACTTGTATTGACATGCATATTTGTTTTGACGTCAGAACAATGATCCGTTAGGGTTAGGGTTAGTGTTAGGGTTAGGGTTCGAACACTGCAAAGTACTTAAAAATGGGGACGAAATATGACCCGTTGTCAGCACAACGTAGGTGGCGTCTCGGGAATGTCATAATAATACTATGGAACCTCGGCTGTGTGTGTGTGTGTGTGTGTGTGTAGGTGTGTGTGCGTGTGTGCGTGTGTGTGTGTGTGTGGTAAACACCAGAAATAAAATTAACAATAATGTCAAATATTCTAATTTAATTTTCTCTTCTTCTATTTTTTTTCTTTACTCCTTTTCATTTCTTCTTCTTTGATGATGTCAAATCTGGTGAACTCTCATTTAATTATGCACCTATAAAACTAAAAAAAAAAAATCTCTTTATTCTCTCTGAACCGGAAAATAATCGCGGCCGGAATTGCCACTGTTGTGTGCCAAATGCACGAAAAAAGAAAAATAAATCAAGTAAAGAAGAAAATAAATAGAGGAGAAATAAGAGAGAGAGAGAGAGAGAGAGAGAGAGAGAGAGAGAGAGAGAGAGAGAGAGAGAGAGAGAGAGAGAGAGAGAGAGAGAGAGAGAGAGATATGCACAACGACAGCATACAGAATTATTTATTGTCCCCATTGCAAGAAGATTTATGTGCACATAAATAAAGAAGCACAGACAGGAATAAAGACACACAATAAAGCCAAACCAATAAAGAAAGAAGGAAAACAGAAAGAGAGGAAAAGATTGCTCTTGAAACAGACACACACACACACACACAGACACAGACACACACACAGAGTGGCACGCGCGCACACATACGCAACTACTGCACAGAAAGAATGAGTATTGGGTGGGGAATAGAAAAACATGAATGAAAAAAACGGAAAAAAAGAAACAATCAAATATATATAAAAAAAAAAGTAACAGCTCGAAAGAAAAAAAACAACAAGCACACAAAGAAACAACCAGCTCGAAAAGAGAAAAAATAGAAATTTAATAAAAGAGAGAAAGAAAGAACGAATGAAAAGAAAGACAAAGAAACGAAAAAGAAAATAGAAGGGGGAAAGAAAGTAACAGACAAAAAGAAAGGGTCTTTACTTTAACATTCTGTGGTCATGAAAAACGAACACCCTCGAGCTAAGGGGGTTAACTCTCTTTGCGTGACAGTCAACCTGAATGAGACATTTCTCCACTCCTTTTCTTAACTTTTGTCAATGTTTGTGTCCTTTTCAAAGTTTTCTCAATTCTTTATCTTTTCTTAACGCTTAAAAAAAAATTATCGAGTGTTCTAAGGACTAAATTTTTAATTTCTATCATCCAAGGTCAAAAAGCCAAACAAAGTATTGTTGCTCACGATGAACTACCCATATTTCATTACTTTACAGCCTGTCCGAGGTGGTGCTAAGTGGACTCTCATCAAAGCTAAATTAAACATCTAGAATCGCTGACCCGACTATCAAAATGGTCCTACACTAGTATAATGATGATGATGATAATGATGATGATACGATGATGATGATGATGATGATGATGATGATGATGATGATGATGATGATGATGATCCTATCCTATCCTATCCCGTAACTCGGAGGTCGTAGGGGCACCACAGATGATCGTTTATCCAGCTAACTCCATCTTTCCCTGTCCTCAGCAACTCTGATGGTTTCGCTCAGTATCAAACCAGTCCATTCTCGAATGTTGTCCTCCCACCTCTTTTCGGGTCTCCCTCTTCTTCTACCTCCTTGCACTGTGCCTTGCAGGATGGTCTTTGCAAGACCTGATGATCTGGTGACATAGCCATACCATCGGAGTTCCGTTTTTTTTCACCACTGTGAGCAGGTCATCGTGTTGTCCAATGGCTTGTGTGATGGTCTGTCGGACTTCGTCGTTGGTGATGTGCTGGGTATAGGAAATGCCCAGAAGTCTTCTGTAGCACCTCATCTCCATGCTTTGTATTCTTCGTTGTAGATCTGCTGTGAGGGTCCATGTCTCGCAAGCGTATAGGAAGATGGAGATGACAAGGGGGAGCATCCGTCTTACCTTAGAATGTAGGCTTATGATGACCACTTGTAAGGCGCGCCTCATTCATCATAGCAGTATGTTCCAGGCGCACGCTAGAATGCAGGATATGTAGGCTATGTCAAATGACACTAAAACATAAACGAAAAAAAAGAGTTCGGTGTTTGTTTAATAAACTAGAGACAAACCTAAAATACTATTGAAAAACACCAAGAACAAGAACAACAAGAAACTATCCCGTCTTGGAAATAAGATTTTTTTCTTCAAATTATATTAGCGACTGTCAACGTTTTCTTGTTTTTTTATGTCTTCCATTCTTTAAGTAGTTCCAAAAAAAACTTCTTCTCAAAAGCTATTCAATCATGACCCCGGAGTCGTAGAACCCGCGATAAACACAATAGCTGCTCACAGCTATCATCGCATGATAGAACTGTGATCACCTTAAAAAAAATCACCTTCTGTTTGTTTATTTATTTAGATTGCTCCCGGCACTCGAGAAATGAACAGGTGAAATAAAATTGAAAATGAAATAACTGAAGAAATAAAGGTTAAAAAAAGCCCACCAATGCAATAAAACAAAATAAATCAGAGTGGTATTTTGAGCGTAAAAACTGACCACAAAGCAGGCAAACAAAGAAAGCGGCAGCAGCAATTTTCGTGATTGATTAACCTTGCTCTTTTGAAGACGGGAGGCAAGTTTGGCACGCCTTTTTTCTTCACCTCAGCATGAGGAACTACCTTATTACAGAAGCACTGGCAAAACGCGATGATGGACAGCCGTTTTAGACGCGTGCTCCTAAAATGGCAGAAAACGGTGGAATTCATCAAATTAAGAGAATATTCCATCATTTCTCTGTTCTTTTCAAAGTTAAAAGCTTTATGGAATATTCCACTTCGTAGAGACATAAAATCTGCAACCGCCAAGGTCGGCAACGTCGATGCGACGATGATCATCATTATTGTCATCACCCGTGTTTTCCGACATCGTCATCTTCGTCCTTGAAATTGTCATTAAAATCGTGGATGCCAATGTCCTCCCCCTCTTTATTATCATCATCCTCGTAAACTACACCAACGACAATAGCAGCAACAAAACGACGACAACGACGACGATGATATTATGTTTTCCTTTAAATGGCTCCACGATCACACACTTGGGCGTCACAGATTTTTTTCAACATTCACTTCCCACCGATCAAAAGCACAAACAAGAAACTTCGTGGACGGCCATCTTTAAGTTTAACTTCTATCTTTCCCCCGTATTTCGCATGTGAGTCCTATCGCTTTTGCTTGATTCCGGGGGCAAATTTGGGTGTAACGAGATCTAGATTGCATGTGACAATGACATTCCTTGCCATTGTCCCTGGAGGGGTTCTTTCATCCCGCATCTCGCTGCGCATTTGCAGCCCATGCACACCATTGCACAGATCTCTGTGCCTAGTGTAGTGATTCACAAGCATGTATGCACGTTGTTGTTTATTTATTTATTTAACTTTAACGTCAGTAACCGTACGTGGTTTTGGACGAGCAGGCAAATAAATGGGTTTTGCATTCTTGTTCTTTTCCCTGGTGTTTTGATTTGATCTTCTTCGAAGCGAGATTTTTTTTTAATTTTCCAGACTTATCTAGAAATACTTTGAAATAAACGGGAAACAGAAAGAGCCAAATGTTGGTCCGTCTGTCCCTCCATTGATCCCTTGCTCGCTATGTCTCAAGAACCACCCAACGGACTTTGACCAAACTTCATAAGAACAGTACCAAAATTAATGGTCAGCTTCCCTGGCCATCATATTTGCCCCAAAGCAAAGATCAATCTCGCTGAAGTAAAATCGTTGATAAATCCGTTTTGCTCAACATCTCAACAAACGACTGAACCGTTTCTGCATACAGGTATTTCGACTCATGGCCAACCATACCGTAGCTGTATGGTTGTCAGACGGTCAATCGGGCCGCGCCCCCAATTTATCTTTTTTTTTTTTTTTTTTTTTTTTTTAACATCCAAACAAATTTTCCCCTTATTTAAAAATTGACTAGATCAATTTTTATTATTACTATATGTTTATTTGTTGCTTTTGTTGTTGCTATGCAGATACTTTGTCTATTGTTAAATATTTTGTCATTCATATTTGCCATTTTTCAAAGGTAGGTCGGACTGTGGTTCATTATTTTATAAACATGTTCGCGCCGTATCTCAAGCTTGGCGAAACCGATTTCTTTACATGCAGATTGTTCAGGTTAGTGGCCCATAATTCCATGTTTTCATAATTTCTTTTTTGCTTCTTCAGAACAAAACCGAGTTATTTTAAAACACTTGTGAAAATCCTGAATTTCAGCCATGTGCCAAAATTCATTTGAATGGCTTGCAAATCTTGTTTCTCTTGGTGTTGTGCTCTATAAAAGAGGATTTTGCGTTAAATTGGGTTGTTCTGTTATTAAATATTATTCACAATAACGAATGTGCATAAATTCCTTCTTGGAGTCTTTAAAAATCCTAAATGTTTAAAATGAGGGTATGAAAGACAGCAATTATTTCAATATGTAACTAGTCTGACCTTCATCTCGAATGAAAATGTTGTTAGTTTATTGACAAAAAAACATTACCGCGGACAATCAAGTTCTAAATGAAACAGAATAAATACATTTGCATCTCATGCAATTATAACAAAAGAAACCGAGGATATTGTGCATAAAACAACCCCTAGCTTTTGAACATCAGAAAATTGCATGCATTGGGACGCAAAATGTCAACTCTTAAGGCTTACTGCTATTTATTCTGGACCGTGTCCAAGAAAACTTTCTAGTGATCTTAAAAGGATGACGAATACATTAATTGTATGCTAGCCACCTAAGTCAAGCCAACCCATGCCAGGGAATAAAGTAAATGCAAATATGATAATACGATATGATGATAATGTAAGTAAAAACGGGTTTAACGTTCCAGGTCGCAACGAGGTGTATAGGACGTTTTCTGATGGATCCAGAACTAACATATAAGCTAGCTACTTCAAGGTAAATGATAAAGAACATCATCATTATCAGCCAATCCCCAGAGAACAAGAATCAAAGAAACGGACAGGAGTGCAAGAGAGCAAAAGGTGAGAGACACAAGGAAGAAAACCCGTGCCATGAATAAAATGCAGACGGGCAGGATCAACGGCAATCTAGAGTATCTCCGGAGCCAATCCTTCTCGGGTTGAGAAGGTCAGACGCCGAGAATTGTCCATAGTTTGCACACTAATATAACCTTCCGCCTCAGTCCTGCTCATCGACTTGCGAGTTATCCAGGCTTAAATGATCACACGATCGAATGGAACTTGAAGTGCTTTTGTGTAAGGGTGAGGGTGGGGAGTGGGGTAAGGTTTATAGTGGTTGATGTGAATTTATGTGAGAGCGTCAGTGTCTGTGTAATGTATACGTGCATTGATGTTGTGTGTGTTTTTTTTTAAAAATAAATATAATTATAGGAAACAAACTTTTTAAAAGTACATTCACTATAGGAAAATCCCAGTTTATAGAGTGTGTGTATTGTATGTGTATGTTTGCATGAGAGAGAAGTATTCTGTGTGTGTGAGAGAGAGAGAGAGAGAGAGAGAGAGAGAGAGGAGAGAAGAGAGAGACGTCATGATCCTCTTTCGGTTGATGTATGATTCAGTTTAAGCTAACTGAAATTCTAATTAAAGGCACTAAACATCTATATCAACTAATATTGTTCAACAGAACCATGCGTAAATGCGTACGAATGTGTGGGTTTTACTTACTTTCAGAAGCAAAAAGCGTCCGTGAGTATTGACAAACGTTGGTCGATACGGGAGAATTTGAAACAATCCACACCTCATATTTGACGCCTCACTGCCGCAACCAACAAACCCCACTCCGCATCCTAACTGCTGCAAACACTGAGTTTAAGTTTGAGCGGCTTGGGTTAGATCCTGTATCGGCCAACGCCTTGAGCAGCTCTTGAGCTGGAAAAGCGCTATATAAAAACGAGTAAATAAAATAAATAAATAAATAAATAAGAGGGGGCCATTCAAAAACAAATTTGCCAATAAATTTGCTTGACACTGAAGCTGAAGACTTGAATTAATAATCTTAATCCATGGTTTATCTGTGACTTAAATTTCACTGTTGTATCAATTCGATGCCTGACCTTTAATTTGAAAATCGTGTTCAATGGTGAGCACATCTTAAAGTTCACTAGAGCGTTAACCTGATTTACTGGACCTTCAAGCATATTAAAATATGTTCATCTTCTACCAAAAAAATTCTTACTGAAGCGCCAACTTTCTGTCTGTCCATTGACCTTAATGTGGAAACTGTGTTCCCATATTTAACGGTATGTGTACTTTCATTGGAAGGACGGGTTCTTTTCAGTCTTCAGGAACAACAGACGTCCGACTGCATTTTGCAATCCACTCACCCTTACAACAGTTAAATGTTGCATGGCAAAACAAAAGGCTTCGGTGTGCTGTGTTTGGATGAAGCCTGGGAAAATTACGTTACTGTGAACATGTCAACAAGAAGAACCGAGTTTAGAAAACAACACTGCTGATGGAAGAAACTAAACGGCACATTGGAAAACAACGTTTGCATATGGGAGAACCCCAAACAGGTAAATTAACAGTGGAAAAACAAAGAAGAGCGGGGGGAGGGGTTGCGGGAGGGAGAGTCTACAGACGAGAAAACAATACTGCAGATGGCTTTAAACAACAACAACAACACCAAAAAACCAAACTGGAAGACAATTTTGCAAATGGACAAACATTACACTGCAAATTTGGAAGGATACTAACTGAGGGTGGTGAGTAAACGCTGGATGATGGAGATGGGAGTAAGGGGGGATTAAAATGGGGCAAGAGCGAGATAGCACTTGAGAAACAAATATTTGCAGATGGTATAACCTAACATTGCAAATGGAGGAAGCCAGGGGTGGAGGGAGGGAGAGAAAGAGACAGAGAGAGTACTGCTGAAGAACACCCACACGATGCTAGGTTAAATCAAAATAAACAGATTCCACATTTGGGAAAACGAGATTGCACAATGGAAACAACACTTTTCAGACGAAACAATTACTGCTTTAGGGGAAACAAAATTCTAGACAAGAACATCTGGTATTTTAGATAGGGTATTACAACTGCACACGTTGAAGCCAACATAGCTCATGGGGAAATAACATCATTGTTCCTAAACAAGATTGCACATTAACTAATACAAACACGAGTTAAGTACACGGATTGTTAAGCGCAATAAAGGCACTAGTGAAATATATGTAATATATAACCCCCCAAAAAGTACGAAGTAAAAAAAAATTAATAAGAGTTTGCATTTATTGATCAGTTGTCGATAAGAACATGAATCAAAATTCCAGTAAAAACCGCGGATGTAGACGACATATTCGCATTTGCAGTCCACAAACAAGAAACCGATACACAATAATGACACACACAAACAATTCTCTGAACTATTAGGATTAGTAAAAATACACTCGTGTGTAGCAGACAGCTCCTTAAGGGCAGCTATGTAATCTAGTTTCATTTTAACTAGTTTAAAAACAAAACAACACAACTACATAAAAATACATTGCAAACGCGGAACGAGTAATTTCTCTGATACCTAGACCGCCTGAACCCTGTCTGCATACAACCCGGTCATACAAGCCATCAAAGACGAGTTATTCCCCTTGGGCGTACCTCCAGTGACTGGGAGTTAGGTTACTAGTTAGCCATGTAGATTATCTTCCCCGTTCAATTTCCTTTTTACATTCTGAGAAGATGAAGGAGGAGGGGCAATGCTTGATCTATAGAAATGTGCAATAGAACCGGATCGGGTGGGGCACGTGAGAGAAGCGAAGACTGCTTTCGTGAGTGCGTGTGTGTGTATGTGTGTGTGTGTGAGAGATAGTCAGAGAGAGAGAGAGAGAGAGAGAGAGAGAGAGAGAGAGGGGGGAGGGAGGGAGGAAGGGCGGTAAAGAAAGGGTTACTATTACGAATGGCAAAAGAGTGGTGGGGAGGGAAAAGTTAGTGAGTTAGCTAGTCATTGCTTACAGGGTCCAGCGGACTGCAAAGAGCCGAATCAGGATCACAAAATCAGGACCACAACATGGTTGAAAGAAGAATCGCCCCCGATCCGTATAAAATATCTGCTGAAACAACCCTAGTGGTAACACTGAAGGCACTCCACCAGCCGGTCACTATACAATAAAGGCATCCCACGCAGGAAGCGCTGAGGCTGTACTCTAATTTATTAGGAATGAGAACAAAAAACAAATGAGAAAGACAGCGACAGTGGGAATTTAAAGCACTAAATTTCCAGAAAGTGGGAAAACTATTTATACAGAAACCCCCGGTACCCCTAAGGGAGGGGTAGGGGAGGAAGGGGAGATAATTTTGGTACAGAGGTATCTCTGTATACCAAAAGAGTGGACCAAACAGCAGGTAGATGTTGCTTCTAAGAAAACGAGAGTGTATAGAGAGCGACATGAAGTTAGGGTAGGTAGTACCTACGCTTCTAAGTATAAGTGCACTGGTAAGAGACTTGGAGAAAAAAGGTGGCGGAGCTGCTTCTATTCACAACTTTCCGGCACCTCTCATAAAAACTCGTGGGTATCGCCATTATAAATTAAAACGAGGTTAGAATGAAACCAAGTTCCGGTCTGGCTTGTTTTGCTTTTATCAAAGCTTGATGCGTGACTTTTAAATATGGCAAACTGCCGAAAACGACGATTGTTAGAGCCAGAAAACGAGTGGGATAAGTATAAAAACGGTGGAGGAAGTACATGCTCAGTGAAAGGATGCAAAAAACAATCGTAGAGGCCTGTATTTGTGGCGACTTCGGAGGTGCGTCGATCATCGACAGAAAGTGAAACAGGACCTGAAGACTCTTGTAGTTTTCCATAGCTTCGCCGTCGCAACCTTCACAAAACACGAAGTAGTTGACTATGTTAGGCGAGCGTTGTGGCCAAGTGGGCTAAGGCGGGACTAACTTGCCTTGTCCACAAGCCAGAAACCAATGGCGCCTGACAGGTGTGGGTTCGAGCCAGCATCTGGGCGTTATGTTTTTCCGAATATTTTTCAAAAATTCACAAATAATATTATGTAGGTAGGGTTTAGGCGCGCCACTGGCGATAGAAAGGGATAATAAACTGCAGAAAAAAAAAAGTGAGGGTACGATACTGGTGGCCAGTGACACATGTTATTATTCTTGAATATTTGGAAATAACTCACTAAAACACGCGGAGAAAGAAACCGGAAGTATGTTTCATTGAGGGGATTCCCGTTGGTGCATAGGATAGCAGAAAAGTGTGAATATGGTCTACATACAAAACTGAAAAAAGGAACACGCAGAGGAATTGAAAGAGAGAGAGAGAGAGAGAGAGAGAGAGAGAGAGAGAGAGAGAGAGAGAGAGAGAGAGAGAGAGAGAGAAGTGAATGGAGCTTGGGAAAGAGGGTTGATCGATGCAAACCCCACCCAACATCAAGAAGTGATGACGGCAATCCCCAGTGGTAGTTTCTTCATTGCTTTTATCTATAGCGGTGTCTGCTCCATGTACGCTTCAACTTCCTTGCGATATTATCCAACCGTTCCTAGACCTGCTTTCTTACATATAGTGTCAAAAATCGTTTATCGAGTGAATAAAGCCAGAAAAAACGTTTCTTTCAACATGTTGAAGACATCATACGTCGACTAAAACGTTTCTATAGAAATTGTTGGAACGGTGCTGTTGCCGCGATATCCTATGAAAATTGATGTTGACTTTGATGGGGTTGGTCTCAGGTACAGCCCAGTTCAACTAGAATGCATAAAGTTGCTATTTAAAGTTTTCTTTAGTTGATTCCATCTTGCGCGCCCCTCTCCATCCCTTGAAAAGCTGAAATGCGAATATGTGAAGAATTTCAATGAAAATGCGGCTCGTTATAAAACAGCATAGAGATTACACGAGTACTGTTCGAGAGTAGATTTCCCAGAAATAGTTAAGCTTACTTCAGCACAGCAGTTTCTTACTATCAGAGGGAGAGAGAGAGAGAGAGAGAGAGAGAGAGAGAGAGAGAGAGAGAGAGAGAGAAGGGGAGAAGGTAAAGAGGGAGTGTGTGAGCGTTTGTGTGTGTGTCTCTGTGTGTGTATGTGCGTGTGTGTGTGTGTGTGTGTGTGTGTGTGTGTGTTTTTGTGAGGAGGTGGGTAGGCGTAGCTAGACACTACACTTGAAACTAGACGCCTAATCCCCTAAGCACTCTCAACTGTCCAGATCGTGAATCCCATTCTACAAGTTACAGGACAGTTTGACAAGTTGTCATCAATGTAGGCCATTCTGGAAATGCCCACGAGTTGGACTTGGACCTTGGGGAGTTTTAAAAAAAAAAGAGGAAAAGAAAAAAATAACATAAACTACATATGAGGAATGACAGCAACTTTCTCTCTTTATCATCGTCGCCGTGTCCCCAAACACGCAGTTTTTAAGACAACAAATTCGGATCTGACGCTGCATTCTCATTGTGTCACTTATCATATCCCTTTGCACCACTTCGTTCTTTAAATCTAGTCATTTCTAATCCCTCTTTAGGCAATAGGTTTTGACAAAGTGGGGTTCAGTGGTATAGAATGCGCGAGAGAGAGCGGTTAATTTGCTTTTGGCCAATATATAAATGTTGCTTTCGATTATTTACAGTACTCATACTTCTATATTTCCCATTAATCATTAGGTCACTTTTAATCTATGTTACGTTTGATTGTAGTATCTCTACATCACGCAATTGCTCAGTATCCATAAATCTAAGTTCTAGGCTATTTGTTGAGCTTGAAATTGAGATACCATTTCGAACAATTTACTCGACGTTCATAAATCCATGTTGCTTTTGAGTAGCGCCTCTGTATCTCTGTCACTTCCAAATAATTACTCGATAGCTATAAACCCCCTGAATAGCTGTGTACCCTAAGATATTTGGCGCTAATTCAATTATTATAAGATTAACAGATTAGTCGTTTCCTGTAAACATAAATCCATCCTTCACCTAACGAATTATTCAATAACAACAAATTTACGTTGCTTTTTATGATCTTCTCTATATCAATGTCTCCTTCAACTACTGAAACTACTGTCTATATCATTGTCACTTCCATCTACAAGTAATTACTCGTTCTGACTAATCAATCGGTGGTTACAAATCTGTAAAGCTGTATATAATGTCTCTGTTATCTCAGATACCGCGACTGGTGGTCAGATAGGCATGAAGGATGATGGATTATATCTAATTCCTTGAAGAAATATGACTACGTCGTACCTCATTCATCATGTAGTAGGTGTAATATCATGATGCCAGACTACCTCAGTTCCGTGGCTTTTCATAATGCAGACAATGCAGCCAGCTTGGGTGCCAGTTACAGGAAATGGAAACTGACCTCGTAGATGAATGTTAGCGCTTGTAAAAAGAAAAGTCACGTACAATATTGAGACATTGTACAAATAATTTCAGCAGTCAATCGCCTACAAGTTCCAGTTCAAAAAACATATCTTCCCCGAAGACCGTCTATATAGTGCTGAATTCTACCAGCAAGGTTACATTTTACGTCCTCTGCAAGGCGTCCAGACGGCACCAGCCTTTTAAATCAGGCATAGCGTGTCTTTACTGCATAAAAGAAATTCTGACAGGCACAGTACAAGAACATAGCATTGGTAATAACAAATGAGATTTCGGGTACGATCAATTTTTTTCCCCAGCCCTAAACACCCAACTCAAAGATCGCACAAACAACTGCGGTCCTGACAAGATTGAAGCCCATTTTGGAAAGGCAGGACCATCAGTCTGCATTCCAAGGTAAGGCTGCTGCACTCCCTTGTCATCTCCATCTTCTTATACGCTTGCAAAACATGGACCCTCACAGCAGATCTACAACGAAGAATACAAAGCATGGAGATGAGGTGCTACAGAAGACTTCTGGGCATTTCCTAAACCCAGCACATCACCAACGACGAATTCCGACAGACCATCATACAAGTCATCGGACAACACGATGACGTGTTCACAGTGATGAAGAAACGGAAATTCCGATGGTATGGCGACGTCATCAGAGCATCAGGTCTTGTAAAGACCCTCCTGCAAGGCACGGTGCAAGGAGGTAGAAGAAGACGAAGACAAAAAAGATGTGGGAGGACAACATTCGAGAATGGACTGGCTTGACACTGAGCGAAGTCACGAGGGTTGCTGGGGACAGAGAAAGATGGAGTACGCTGGTTAAATGATCATCTGTGGTGCCCCAACGACCTTCGAGTTACGAGATAGGATAGGATAGTATAGAAAACACCAAACTGACTATACTTTTGCTGGAAAAAAGCGAATCGAATTCCATCCAGGGTAACATATAGTCTACACGTAGTGTATCAAATCTATATTTAAATATCATAGTTAATTCATTCATTCAAAGAACAACAAAACACAAACAGGCACAGACTCAGAAACATAGAGAGAGAGAGAGAGAGAGAGAGAGAGAGAGAGAGAGAGAGAGAGAGAGAGAGAGAGAGAGAGAGAGAGAGAGAGAGAGAGAGAGAGAGATCAACATGAAAGGATACGAAACGATGTCACTGAAGCAAACTGATCATGTGCCGTTATATAGTGATGCGTCGCGTCGAATTAATCATTTTTAATGAAGATGCAGAGGACTGCGAGTGCTTGCCTGCTGAAAATAATGGCAACTGGTGTGTGCGCTTCTCACGGTTTAACGGGTGCAAACTTTGATTGCTTCGTAAAGAATCAATACTTCTAGATCAGCTAAACTGAACCAATTGTCCCGAAATACTTGATACTACTTTTGACCTTAAAATGAACTTGGGATGAATGCTAATTGCACTGTGGCTTTGCTCACATCACTCTGTCCCATGCCGACCCCACTACCCTCCACCCTCACCCCCTATAACTAATACTAATACTATTTCTATTGCTCCGTTTCTCACTACAAAACACTGGTTCATTGATTGAACCAAACAACTCTGAGCTATCTGTGTTATCTCTCGCAGGACAACGTGCACAATCTGCTTCCCAACGGACCCGGGTCATGTAACCGTTGTTAGAGTTCTGTTTGGACAAGGCATCGATTTTCCCTCCTCTCTCCCCTCCCCCCCCCCCCACACACGTTTTCAATCCCAATTCCCTTCTCTAGTCCTCTTCTCTGATTGTTTTGACTGCCAGCTTCATTCAGTCACTGGAACATAGTACTCAACTATTTATTTATTTATTTATTTATTTATTTAATCGTTTTTATATAGCGCTTTTCCAGCTCAAAAAGCTGCTCAAGGCGTTGGCCGATACAAATCCTATCACACTAACCTAAAATAATGTTCACAACGAACTCGTTACATTCATTACAACCCTTTAGAAGCTTTGGTAATCAATACAGCTCTGAATTCTGATATTTGAACAATACATGTCTGGGCGTGTGGGAGGAAGATTAAAAAAAAAAAGACAAATATTTTTTTCTAGACTTCAAGCGAAGATAAAAAGTAATAAGTAATGACATAAACGTCGGGATTTCTAACCTTTATAAGGAAACGACGACTGATATTTAAGGTTTTAAGAAAAAAATAGTTTCTGAAGCGTAAGTTGCTGGAAAATATTGTTTTGGGCTTTGTCCGTCCGGCGTCCGTCCGTCCGTCACTTTTGCGTACGTTTCTCTGAAAATACTGGACGATTTCCTTTGAAACTTGGATTGTAGTTAGAACATAATAATCTCTACCAGATGACACAAATTTATGAATAGGGGTGAAATCATCATAGTAACATGAATTTTTCATAAGTGTCCGGACTCTGTTTTCTAAACCTGTAATGATAGGGTTTCTAAGCCTGCTATAGAGGACGGAATGTGATGGAGAGAGAATAAATTAAAGTTTATTGCTAAGTTTGCAAACATTGTGTTGTTAGCGTTGCTATTTTGGTTTTGGGAAAGATGGTTCGATAAATTAGAGTACAATCTGAGCGTCCCGTGCATAGGATGCCTTCATTGTAAAGTGACCGGCTGGTGGAGTGACTTCGGTGTTACCAATAGGGTTGTTTCAGCAGATCTTTTATACGGATCGGGGGGCGATTCCTCTTTCAACTAAGTTGTGGTCCTGATTCTGCTCTTTGCAGTCCGCTGGACTCTATTAACAATGACTAACTAACTAACCACTGTTGAGGAATCATTGATTAAGCACCTTACACCTCCTCCTTCATTTATTCAACGTGAACAATAATTTCAATAAAAGATCTGTGGCAGCCATAATAATAATAATAATAATAATAATAATAATAATAATAATAATAATAATAATAATAATAATAATAATAATTCAATTCAAATTCTTTTATTTAACGTCTCTTCACTTGCTGGGTGATATTAGACCAAAACACTTTCTGTCGCACAGACAAACAAACACAAAGGTCCATAGACAATAAAATAAATAAATAAAATTCTACCAAAATTTGTTGATCAGAGATTCATTAATAGCCGTAGCAACGTCAACTATTACATGATGATTTAATAATAATAATAATAATAATAATAATAATAATAATAATAATAATAATAATAATAATAATAATAATAATAATAATAATAACGCCTTCTTCACTAAAGTTCATAACGCTTTAAAGCAAAGCAAAATAATTTTTTAAGGGCAAAAATGAAATACCGAATTAGAACACAACCCGCCCCCCTCCCTTACCAAACGCAAACGACTAAGAGTGTGTTTTAAGTATTTGACGAAGGAAAGTTTAGGATCGAAATTTATGGAAATAAATTGTTGAAAAAGTGTTTTCAGTTCAGAGCAAAATGAAAGATATGATTCCGCAGAGCGCGGAGTTAAAAGAATGCAATTATTATAATTCTATATTATATTCTCGATTTTTGTGTAATGTCATTTTCCGTCCTCAGTCAGACAAGTGTGATATACCTGCTTCGGGCATGAACGTTTATCATGGATTAACCCTTTCGCTGCTAGGTTGATTTGCACGAGGTATACTAGAAAAAATTTGCATTTCCGTCAATTCTTTTCTTGTTTTTGCTATAGCTCTTGCACTATTCAAAATAAACCAATAAATATATGCCTCCATGGAAAGGGCATTGAATACACATTTTATTTCTGCTACATAAAGAGGAGTACATAAGAAAATGAACATTTGTGTCTGTAAGAAAGGGTGAAATTCAGTTTTTGCAAAACCAATTTTTTTCTCAATACAGTTGCTGACTGGGAAAATAATATACATTATCACAATCATACATGTTTAGTTGATTTACAAACTCAACAATGTTAGAATGTTTTAACATTCCATGGATAACTTCATTGGACATCAAACAAAATTAAACAAACTGAAAAGAAAGACAACGACCGTACTACTAATTCTACCAAAAGTATCTCTTGATAATGATTTTATCACTGCCATTTTAATTATTTCAATCTCCATCAAAATCTTCTTCACCACTATCACTGTCTCGCAATATTTCAACAAGAACATCTTTGAAAAGCACACGGTATATGCCGGCACCTACTACTACTACTACTACTACTACTACTACTACTACTACTACTACTACTACTACTACTACTACTACTTTTATTATTATTATTATTATTATTATTATTATTATTATTATTATTATTATTATTATTATTATTATTATTATTATATTTTTAATAAAATAATAATGTTAACAACTGAAGTGCACGCGGGGGAACTTTGCACCAGTTGGGGTCTACCACTTATTATTATTATTATTATTATTATTATTATTATTATTATTATTATTATTATTATTATTATTATTATTATTATTATTATTATTATATAGCGCTTTACAGCCCAAAAGCTACTCAAGATGCTGGCCGAAGCACAATCTATCTCGATCCGCCCGGAACGCCAACTTGCAGCCTAGTTCGCAACGTTTAACGCCCCAGATAACTGAGCAACATTGTGATCACGGCCGGGGGCGAAAGGACCTGGTGCTAGCTGTGTGTATTTATGTAATTACATTTTACATCATATCAAACTAAGAAATGGATCTGAGACAATGAAAATTGTGTTAACATATCTATAGGCAAGGCAAGGGCAATGGAAAGGCAAAGCAAACGTTTAATTCCAGGCCCTTTCCAAAGAAACATACAACAAAATTAATGACAAAGTGACAATCGAAAAGGGAAAAAAATTACCATGAATAACTGAATCTCAGGACCGTAAAAATAATCACAATGCAAATAAATAAGGTTTGTGTTTCATTATCATTATCAAAAGTAGCAGAGCATCCCTTCCTCCCACTTCCCTCCGTGGGAGCGCCGGGGGTTTCTGTATAAGTAGTATCCCCACTTTCTGGAAATTGAGTGCTTTAAATTCCCACCGTGTCGCTGTATTTCTCCTTTGTTCTTTCTCATTCTTACTCTTGTCTATCGATCTACTATACTATCTTCTTCGCTAGACCATGAGCCTACCTTTTTCCTTGAAAACTCTTCTAAAACCCCTCATTTGTGTATGATGTCTGTTGGGTCATCTTGTGAATATTGGGCGCTTTTTACCAAATGGTCACTAAGGTTTCCTATGATATTATTATTTAGCAATGTAGGCATTTCATACGTATGTGTTTTGTTGGTATTTTATAATGATGTTTATATTCTTTTTTTTTTAAGTAAACGGAGGTTCGATAAATTTGAGTATATAGCCTCAGCGTCTCCTGCATGGGATGCCTTGGATTGATAAGGTGACCGGCTGGTGGAGTCCTCCAGTGTTACCATTGGGGTTGTTTCAGCAGATCTTTTATACGGATCAGGGGTGAGTCCTTTTTCAAACAAGATGTGGTCCTCATTTTGTGGTCCTGATTCGGCTCTTTGCAGTCCGCTGGACCCTGTAAGCAATGAATAACTAACTAACTAACTCCTCCCACCCCTATTACTTTCACACACTCTCTCTCCCTCTCTCTTTTTAATTAGTTCATTTAATTTTTTTTAAAGTTAATGATTTAACTAATGTGAGGAGAGGGGAGGGTGTGTGTATTTATTTGCGTTAATATTCTTAAAAATTTCTTTAATTCATACCATTGTTGAGGTTTGTGTTATTTTCAAATCAATTTTAAGTTAATTATTTTGCTTTTTCTGAATTTTTTTTAATATTGAGGACTTTATGTAAGACAGGTCTATAGGACCTAACGCTATTATCCTATTAAAGGTTTTGATTTCGATTTCTCTCTCTCTCCCCCTCTCTCTAATTGCCACAATCAATCTCCTCTCAAATCTACCTACCAATACCCACCCCTACAGGCTCTCGGTACTTGACACGCGTCATGTAATGCGTAGTTACCTAAGCACCCCCATGCGAATTATACCTATATCGATACATTAATTACCCTAATCGATAACCGCCGCATCAATGCACATATACGGCATCTACATCCATGACATGACTATTACGGGATGCGGGATTATTTCCTCTTCAATTAGACTCAATTCCCTCCCAATAAAACCATCCCAAACCACACAACCAGATAAGCCAGGACAGATCAGGCACTGAAGAAGAAAAGACTGGAAAGACGATTCCACTTTGATTCCACTTTACAGCAACTCCGTAGAACAATTCAGTGTGTATAACTCCATCCCACGCACGCAAGCCATGCAAGCAATATTTGATTGGTAAACAACAAAAACAGTGTTGGTTCTTGGCACTGATAATTACTGGCTTGGAGCAAAGCTCGTTGATAGTGTTTGGTTCCTAAACAACATCTATGTAGAACAGTGATTTATCTTGAAATGCTTTGGTAACTTCAGCTGCAATAAAAATCCCACGTCGTTTGAAGTAATTGTTGTTTTCATCACCGCTCTCTTAGGCGACCTAACTGGAGTTTTTGGTTGTTGGTTTTTTACACAATCATCCCTCCCTTTCAAATGGTCCCAATCCGACATTATATTTGTGTAAATATTGTTTTTCATTTTATATCAAAGTTCTTATATGACCCTTTTCCTGTTCAAGAGCTGCTCAAGGCGCTGGCCGAAACAAGACCTAACTCAAGCTATACCATAGGACCGCATAAAGAATGTTATGCATGGTATCCTGTGTATTCGCGTTACAACACACTAATCAAAACAACGATGCTAGTACTTAAAGTAACAGCTGGTTTTGTCATGTGTTGACGGTTTCTTAATTTTTGATGATGTTGGTTGTCGTCGTGATGTTAAATGTTGCTGATGCTGTGGTGGTGGGGATGTTATATTTCGCTGATGGTGGTTGGGGGTGGCGTTATTAACTGCTGTGGGTGGTTGTGACGATGATGTTTATGAGCTGCTGATCCTGGTTGCGGAGATGATCTTAAGTGTCGTTGATGATGGTGGTGGTGTTGCTGTTGTGGATGAAGCTCTTGTTATTTTTTTATATATTGCTGCGACCGTTTGACTTTCTACAGACTGTTACTGCTGGTAATATTTCCCAACATTAACTTTGTTGGCAACGTCCAAAAATAATGTTACTGGGGCACAAGTGGGTGAGCGAACTAATGTTTCGTGTTCGAAATCAATAATAATAATAATAATAATAATAATAATAATAATAATAATAATAATAATAATAATAATAATAATAATAATAATAATAATAATAATAAGAAGAAGAAGAAGAAGAAGAAGAAGAAATCCATAAGTAATTTACAGAATTACTGTTTTTGTTCTCTTCATGTAATTTACAGAAAAGAGAGAGAGAGAGAGAGAGAGAGAGAGAGAGAGAGAGAGAGAGAGAGAGAGTGAAGACGTGTGACTAAAGTACATTACTTTCATTTCAGAAGATTAAAAACAACAACAACAACAAAAACAAAAAAAGACATATATTCACACCGCACACAACGAGAGAAAAAGACGCATCATCAAAGTTAACACAGAAAGTCTTTAGTTTGGGAGATTCCAGTAATCCACCAAACGACAAACAGACAAGACCCAAATAATATAAATTTCTTGAAAATAGCGTCGCTGGACCTGCATTACAATGGCTTCACACAACAGGGCGCCTTGATTCCAGCTAAAAGTCACCATGACACAAGAAAAAAAAGCAGGCAAGGGACAGCTAAACATCAGAGCTGTGGAAATGGGGCGCAAAATAAAGAAAATATCCACCACAAACAGTTCGCCCATAAACCCAGCAACCAATAACCTAATCGTGTTAGTTTAGCACGGATATAGTGGCGGACATCAATGGAGGACCAATATTTGCTATCATTAGATGATCGTTCCAATCCGTGTTATTTCCTTTTTACGTTTTGCTGCGAAGCTAAGCCTTTTCCTCCATATTGACTCAAAGAATATGGCCCCAGTCAATAGAGGTACGAGTGTTGATCGTTTGCTGAGAACTATAATTGTGTCAGACGATGTAACAACCCACGTAGAATACTAAACAGATAGAGTAAAAAAAATATTGACTAGAACAGACAGTTAAGACTATCAGTACACTTCGCTAGTCTTAACCGTCAAGGAACGAATAAGTCATAACAACCGACCGAGTCGACTTCCAAAGAATGGAATAAACATGTAATAAGCACGATATAATAAAAACATAATTATTATAAAATAAACCTTGAAGATACGTTTTGTAATTCGCCAGTCTTATCTGGACTGTTAACGGCCGAAGACGTGATAACAACAGACAAATATTTAAATAGATTCTGGCCAGACATTCAAATAAAAATTTAATAATAAATTAAAGAAATATATACTACTCAAAATAATTGAAGGCCCACTCTCATATTTCATTTAGTTCAATTTTTTTGCTGCTATCAATAATATCGCTTATATTGCTTATTTCAAAGCTTATCCTGTACAGTAACATTCAAGACAATCTTATTCTGACAAGTAATCACATGTGTGAGTTTTGAACTTTCTGCACTGAGTTGAAAAACAAACCCAATTTTTACAAAAAAAATGACCTTAATTTACTGTTGTCTTGCTAATAAAGCAAAATTGTCAACATTAAAAAGTGATTTGCACGCGAAAGGCTTGCATGTTCTGAGTTCAGTTCAACAATCGGCGCTTTTTTTCTGGGTATAAATGGCAGCGCTTTTGCTGCTTTTCTAACCATGCCCCCCAAGGCGACGATTGACTGATGCGGATAGAGGCAGAGCTATTGCATGGCTTCAGGAAGGGGTGGGGGTGAGAGAAGTTGGCAGGCGGCTGGGAGTGTCGCACTCCGTTGTCCAAAGGCTGTGGGAGCGCTTTAACAACACTGGAAGCGTCCAAGAACCAAGAAGGTCCTGACGCCCCCGCGTTACCACTGCAAGACAAGACCATTTCATCACCCTGTCAGCTCTGAGGATGAGGTCCGCTACAGCAAACACCATCAGAAGACAGCGTCACGCAGCCAGCAATGTTAACGTCAGCGACCAGACAATTCGCAACCGTCTACACGAGGCAAACCTGCGATCAAGACGACCAGCAGTACGGCCTTTGCTCACCCCAGCTCACCGTGCAGCGCGTTTGGCCTGGGCTCGGCGTCATTTGGTGTGGACTAGGCAACATTGGTCAAGGGTGCTCTTTACAGACGAGTCTCGGATCTCCTTGTCTTTCAACGACCGTCGAGTGAATGTTTGGAGGCGTCCACGAAAGCGTTTTGCTGATGCGACGGTGCGCGAGCATGACAGCTTTTGGTGGTGGATCTGTCATGATGTGGGGTGGCTTCGCATTAAACTTCAGAACACCCCTGCTCCAAATTCATGGCAACTTAAACGGTATTGGCTACAGGGATGACGTCCTACAACCTAGGGTTCTCCCAGCTCTGCGGGCCAATGGGGAAGGTGCCATACTACAGGACGATAATGCCAGACCCCACCGAGCGCGTATCGTCAATGACTTACTGCAGCAACAACACGTCATAAGGATTTGAACCCCATAGAACATCTGTGGGATGTCTTGGGTCGACAGACACGGGCAAACCTCCCTCCAGGAGCTAACCTTGAAGTTCTGGCCCAAGTTCTCCAGCAAGAGTGGTTGGCCATCCCAGGAAACATCCTCCATAACCTGATACGGTCCATGAGACAACGATGCCAAGACTGCATTGATGCAAACGGTGGCCACACCCGATACTGACTCTATAGATTTTTGGTTTCTAAAGTTTTGATTTTGTAAATGAAGAGTATGCCCAGTTAAATTGAATTTACTCGAATTTTAAGCGACTTATAGCTAAAATCTTTTTTGTTATTGATGCAGAAATGATTGCAATAAAATATGATGAACTAATAAATTGAATTCGTATTTCTGATTTAAAGAGAGACCCATATGTCCAAGTGGCCCTTGTATTATTTTGAGTAGTATATATACATTCAAAAAACAAAGGAAAGCGAAGACGACAAAACGAAAGAAAAAAAGAAACGAGCAAAAAGAATGGGGGAATGTAAGAAAATAAAGAAACAATGACAAGGGGAAAACAGGAACAAAGAAACGAGAGCCGTAATCAAAAGAAAGGCAAGAAAAAAACACCCCAAGCCTTCTAGAACAGAATCGCTTCTTCATTAGTCTACTGTTGCATTGTGCCCAACCTACAATGAAATATACTCTAGTGTCTTATTTCCTTTTTTATTATGTATTATTTATTTTGTTCCCCGTCTCTTGGCTTGCTCCTGGAAAATGGTTTTCCACTGTCTTGATGCTGGGACGATGGATATGATTCTCTCGCTATAAGAAAGAAGATGAATAGAATATACAATACAACTGACTCATCTTTCTTTAGTTCCTACATGTCTAGCGAAGCGTCTTTATACACGACTTTCCTACTCCCAAAAGTAATCAAAAAGTTTCTTCTGCCTGTATAAAAGAGGCGCAGAAAACATAGCAACAGTAATTCCGCGGAGGATCTGCATCTAACGTATTGTTCCGAGAAGGCACACAAAACTTACCAGCATTAAGAAGAAGACGAAGCACGGTGAGAAGGAAGAAGAGAAGGAAGAAGAAGGTAAGTGGAGGAGGTGGGGATGTGCAGGAGGAGGTGGAAGACGAGGAGAAGGAGAAAGAAGAAGCACCTACGCCCCTACCCCGCCCCCCCCCACCGCCTTCCATATCCCCCTTACGTCTTTCCTTCTAACGTTTAGTCGATGAATGTAATTACAGTCTCCACCCTCGAGTTCCTATTTCGGTCTGTATCAAACCAGCTTCGCTGCATTGCTTCAGCATAGCTGTGTATACTATACGCTTAATTTTCTCCATACTTGAACACTTTCGAAATGATCATCCTCACCAACTTCAGTTTAAGATTGCAAGCAATAGTATCCCAGGAAGCATAACCATATCAGACAAAATATTTTGTCCATTGTCTTCACGATTAACCAGTAATTAAGGGACCCCTAATTTCTTCGTGTGTAAATGGAAGATATGTTCATAATCGTTCACGATACATTGGAATTAGACGAGTTCGTGAGGAAATAAAAGACAAACCTACTCTGCAAAGAAACAGGTTAATGCTTCCTAAAGATGCCAGCCTTGACAAAATCCAAAGTATAATGAACAAAGATTTTCACAAGCTCTAAAATGGACGCGTTGAGTACAATCATCATCATCATCTTCATCATCATCATCATCATCATCATCATCATCATCATCATCATCATCATCATCATCATCATCATCATCATCATCATCATCATCATCATCATCGTCGTCGTCGTCGTCGTCGTCGTCATTAACTTTAAGACTTACTGCTACCGACATGGCTCTCGTCATCAATTGCCCCCCTGACTTACCTGTAACAGAAGACACATTACAAATAATTAATCAAATATATAAACAAAGAGAAAGTAGAAGGTGGATGGGAAAGCACACACCCCACTCTCACCTCACGCTCCTCCCCTCCCACACACACTTTCATTCTGCACTATTTTTGGGTTCGGGCACTGAATACAATAGACCCAACATTTCTCGGGGTGTCGTAAGATGCGACCAACCGGGGTGATTTCAGCACGGCATCACTGGGTGAAAGTCGTCTACACAGAAGTCACCGGCCTGGACGGAGGAACCTCACGTTACTACAGGTTCAACGACCACGTGCTCGGGGTCAAGGCGAGCCACGCTGTACTCGTGGATTTCGGCTGTGGCCAACAGCCTGGAGAGGATTGGGCCCTGCCAGGTCTTTATTGCCCAAGACACACCGTGTGATGAAAAGAACCACTCACTCCATGCCGGATCGGTCATGGCCCGCGTCACCATACGACCACGCCTTCCGTTGGCCACCAGGACGGAGATGATAAGTGTGCTACTGATGGACAACCTAGGAGGATCCGCACGAGAGACAACACCGTCATATGAACCTAGAATGCGGAGGGAAAATTAGAAGAGCTGGCCGACGAGCTGGACCACTTTCGATGGAACATTTTAGGTATCAGCTAACTGCGCTGGAAATGCCTAGACGAAACAACGACAGACAAAAGCAACAAGCTTTATTTCAGCGGAAGAGATGAAATGCACGAACACGGCGTTGGATTCTTGGTCCACAAAGACATTCTAGCCACTGTCATGGGTTGCTTCCCAGTCTCTAGTAGACTCATTACCATCCGTCCGAGAACAGCCCCTTTCAACATCACTATCAACCAGGTCTATCAGACTACGACGACAGCGAAGTCGAGGAATTCTATGAACATCTACAGGCTGTCCTTGACCAAGTGCCAAAGAAGGATATAGTCATAGTGTAAGGCGACTGGAATGCCAAGGTTGGCCAAGATGCGCATCACAACTGAGGAGACACGTGTGGACCCCACTGCAACAAAGAGACAAATGGCAGTGGTCTGAGATTCTTTAAGATTGCCAGATACAACAATCTGATAATGGCAAACACGCTTGGTCGCCCAAAAAAAACACACCAGACGATGGTCATAGCATAGTCCACGCGGGGAGCATCACCACCAGATTGACTACATCATGATCAAGACACGCTTCAGATCAAGCATCAACAGCGGCAGGATACGCACTTTTCCAGGAGCAGACATCGGAAGTGACCACGATCTCGTGATGATGTCTTTCCGGCTCCACTTCAAGGGAGTAAACACAGCAAAGTGCACCAGATTGAAGTTCGACCTGGACAAACTGCAAGACTAGGAGATGGCAGAAATATTCCAAGCTACATTTCGAGGGAAATTTGCACCACTGCTCATTTTGGGAGCTGGTGAAGCAGATGTCAAAACCATGACCACTACCTTCATCTCAGCTGTGACAGATGCCACGAAAATCCTTGGCAAGCACCGCTCAAAGAAGACACCATGGATCACACCTGAACGTTTGGACCTTGTGATAAACGAAGAGAGATGAAAAAGAACACCACACAGGGAGCGGATGCCAACATAAAAATCAACAATGACATCCAAAAAGGCATGCGCATAGCAAAATGAGAACTGAATAGAAGAGCAATGCCAGGAAATAGAGAATTGTCTGAACAAGAACAACAGCAAGAAGGCCTACCAGATTGTGAAGCGTCTGACAAGTGTTAAACACCCCAAAGTCTCCACGATCCAAACAAGTCTGGCATATACCTTACAGAAGAACAAGAAGTCTTGGATAGATGGACAGAGTACTGCTATGACATTTACAACCTCACACCAAACGGAGACCCATCAGTTCTAGCATGTCCTCAAAGCAGAGGAGAGAAAGAAATCCTCCCAATTCTCCGAGAGGAAGGTGAGGCAGCAGTGTTTCAAGCAGGAGGAGAAGCGATTATTGACGCCCTCACCATTATCTGTAACAAGATCTGGCAGAGCATGGGAGTGGCCTACACCATAGACCCAGTCGCTTGTCATCACTCTTCCCAAAAAGGGTCACCTTCAGAAGTGTGAAAATTACCGCACCATCCATCCTAGAAAGGTCCTCCTGAAAATAATACTCAACAGGTTGAACCCACAAGCTGAATAAATCATGGCTGAAGAACAAGCAGGATTCAGGGCAGGGCGAAGTACCATTTAACAGATTTTTAACCTCAGCATAATCTGCGAGAAATGCCTACAGCACCAACAACATCTATATCATGTGTTTCTAGACTTCAAGAAAGCGTTTGACTGAGTCTGGCATGCAGCTCTTTGGGCAACCATGAGAGTGTACAACATCAGCCCTAAAATTATTTGAAGTCATCAAAAGCCTGTATGACAAGGCTACCAGTGCGTGCAGTCCTCCACAACAGCGACATCGGGAACTGGTTCAGAACAACAATCGGTGTGCAACACTCTTCAACATCTTCCTAGAGCGCCCTTGCAAAGCACTGTCAGCATAGGGGGTGGGGGTGGGTAGAGCAATCTCAAACCTCCGTTTTGCGGATGACATTGATGGATTTGGTGGAGAGGAACAAGAACATGAACAGCTGGTACATAGGCTTGGTACCATCTCCAGAGCCTATGGAATTGAATTAAGTGCAGAGAAGACCAAAATGTCATCAACACGGACATCAAAGTCCAAGGCCAATCACTCAACACAGTGCATAACTTCAAATATTTAGCAGCCATTGTATCAGACAATGGGTCCCGACAGGAAGTCCTCTCCAGGATCAAACAACTGCTTGCCTGACAAGGTTGAAGCCCATTTGGAAAGACAGGACCATCAGTCAACATTCCCAAGGATGGGCCGCTGCGCTCTCTTGTCATCTCCATCTTCCTATATGCTTGCGAAACCTGGACTCTCACAGGAGATCTACAACTAAGAATACAAAGCATGGAGATGAGGTGCTAGAGAAGACTTCTGGGCATTTCCTAAACCCAGCACATCACCAACAACGAAGTCCGACAGACCATCACGCAAGCCACTGAACAACACGATGGTATGCTCACAGTGGTGAAGAAACGAAACCCCGATGGTATGGCCACGTCACCAGAGCATCAGGCCTTGAAAAGACCATCCCGCAGGGCACGGTTCAAGGAGGCAGAAGAAGACAGAGACAAGACAGAAAAAGATGTGGGAGGACAACATTCCAGAATGGACTGGCTTGACACTGAGCGAAGCCATGAGGGTTGCTGAGGACAGAGAAAGATGGAGTACGCTGTTTAAACGATCATCAGTGGTGCCACAACGACCTTAGATAGATAGATATTCAGTGCTTATAGGGTCCAGATTTCTGCCAAGAGCCGAATCAGAACTACAACACAACGACCTTCGAGTTATGGGATAAGATAGGATAGATAGTGGTAATGGACTTGATTTACGACTTCTTCTTCTTCTTCTTCTTCTTCTTCTTCTTCTTCTTCTTCTTCTTCTTCTTCTTTAAAATCAAATGCAATTCTATTTTTTAATTCACAAACATAAATTACATTGCACTGCACCAAGAATTTAAAACAAGGAAATAAAATAGGAAACCACAGCCCGCTACATCTCCATATATGAATGCAGTGCGGATGAGAATAAACAAGTGCAGGTCACTCTATCACAATTTTCTTTTCCCTCTCTCCGTTCTGCTACTTTGTGGCGCATCGGTAAGAAACCCTTCCTCCGAAGTGCAAAACATAGGGCGAACTTACTTCGTTAGAACATACATTTTAATTCTTTAATTGTATTCAAAATCAAGTGGTTTGGGACTGGGAGTGAGTGCGAATATGTTTAATTATTAACATTATAGTTACTGTTATCGTTCGTGTTCATAAAGTTAAAGGACCGGTTGTAAGATTTTAAAAAAACCTATTTCAACAACTTCTTTTTTTTCATCATCTTCTTCTTCCTACCCACCACGGTATATGTTTCACTTGCTCGCTACATTCCTGGTTTTAGTTTTTGAATGTTGTTTAATTTTAACTCATATTCTTTTTTATCTTCTTCAACTACTTTTGAATACTGGCGAGTTTGGTTGTTCTTCGTTAAATACTAATAAAGTAGATCTTCCGCGGACTATTTTTTTGTGTTTGCAACATCTTTCTTTATTTGTATTTAATTGTATTATTTATTTCCTTCTTTTCTTCCTTCTTTCCTTCTGTATTCTCCTTCTTTTATTCTTTGTTGTTGTGAATCTGTCTTTTTAAAAATTAATTTCTTCCTTTCGCTCTTTTTCGTTCTTCTCCTATTTGGGGGTGAATTACTTTCTTGCGAAATAACACGAAGAAGCAGCTGCTGATATTGAGAAACACCACTAACGTTCGTTGTTTGTCAGCGAAACAACCTGCTCTCTCCGTAGAAAAGGAGATTTATAGTCAGGCGATCGTTAACACATAGAAATAAAATTCTTCACATTTTCCGAGAAAAATACAAAAACAGCCAACCAACAACAGAAACTTAAAACGTGCCCAGAGTAACTAAAATAAAAAGAAAAGAAAATGAAAATCGAGCAATAAAATAAAATTAAAGAACAGTTATTTGAAATTATAATTAAAAATTAACCTTTAATCACTGTTATTCGTGGATAATTTACATATATTATTCTTTACTGTCTACAGTGTTGTGTGCCTGTATTGCATCTTGTAATGTTTGAGTCCTTCAAGCCAAGATGACCTCGAGCATAATGTATAACAATTGGCAAAACATTATCTCGAATATCTGTTTTAAAAATGAATAAATTAATGAATGAATATATGAATGAATTGATAAAATAAATAAATAAATAAATAAATAGTACCCTGGAATATACCCATCCTTCTGCAGACCAAAGAGCGAGCAAACCTTAAAGAACTCGCACCCCACCGAACAGGAAATCAATTGTCCGATATCTCCTTATACAGCTGGCGTGTTCGATAGGAGAGGGCTTTAGAGGTCTTTGGGATATCATTGACAAGGGAAAGTGGAAAGCAGCAAAGTGCATTTCAACGACTTACAACCCCTCCTCTCCCCTCCCACAAGCTCGCTGCAGGTGCATTAATTTTCTAATGCCCCGCAGAACAGCATCCTTAAGGACCGTTCACAGAAGTATTGTAATCGTCTTAAGGAAGCTTCGGGAAAGTGTTAGAATCGTATTAAGTCTTTTTTGGGGGGGTGGGTGGGTTTGTGTGGGTGTGGAGTAGTCAGGTGTGGAAGATGGGGTTGGTGGGGAAGTGCTAAAATCGTATTAAGGTACTTCGGAAAAGCGATGGAAGCTGGGATTAAATACATCCAGGCTCACTGCGTAGCTGAGACTAAACGAGTACAGAGAGCGAACGTACGCCTCGGGTGGTCTCAGCTACCCAGTGTGATAGCCATGTAATAAAGAGTCATTTCAATGCATTACTGCGAAGGTGTTACAGTCTCAAGTTGTGTGTGGTTGTAGGTTGTTGTGTTGGGTATGAGTGTGTGTGTGTGTGTGTGGGTGTGTGAGTGTGTTTGTGTGTACATGGAAGTGAGGTTTTTTTTCCATCAATACTTCCTCTCTCCCCCCATCCGCAATATCTCCCTGTACCCTTCCATTCTTTACTTTCCTCCAACCACCTCCACACTTAAACTGAGTATTCTGCACACTATCTGTTAATCTTAAACTCTAATCAGTTTATTTTCAAACTTTCAATACTTTGAATATTCTGACTATCACCTGTTATTATAACTTCCTACTGCTTCTTCTTTGCTTTCTCTCTAAATATCATTTCTTTCTTGGAATTCTGTCCGAAAGTATTGTATTGTTGTCTCTCTTTGTTGTTTTGTGCACCTGAAGAAGAGCTGAGCTCGAAAATGTGCATTATATGGTTTTGTCTTGTTTGTTGTTGTTGTTGTTTTGTTGTCGAAATTAGGATTCATTTGGTTGGTTTGACTTCTGGGCATCTCAAATACCCAGCACATCACCATCGACGAAGTCCGACAGACCATCACCCAAGAAACGGAAACTCCGATAATATGGCCACAACACCAGTGCCTCAGGCCTTGCAAAGACCATATTTCAATTCACGGTGCAAGGAGGCAAAGGAAAATGGAGACAGAAAAAGAGGTGGGAAGACAACATTCGAGAATGGACTGGTCTGACACTAAGTGAAGCCACGAGGATAGAAAAAGATGGAGTTAAACAATCAATTGGTTCTCCAACGACTTCCGAGTTAAGGGATATGATATAATAGGATAAGATAGGATAGGATGTTTGTGGGCAGCTTGCAAGTGCGCTATAGGTACAATACATTTCAACATACAGTGAAGTGTCATACCGTCCTAGTGTATGAATGCACTGAATCACCCCGGAGTAAAATTACAAAGACAGGTTTTATTGTAGATCAACGTGGTAACAGCCAATTGGGAACAATAGAGTAAAATGATAAAGGGATGTCTCACCGTTAACAGTAATCATTGTGATCGCCTGGAAAAAATGTGTCCTTGGGAATATATTTCAATTTATATTTGAAGCGCACCGTACTAAAAGTAAACCACGTTGACAATTGAAGATTACGATCTCATCCGTAACGCGCCCTACCAGAAGTAGATCACATTGACAATTTAAAATCACAACATCATCATTATCATCCCTAAATAGTATATTCTTTTTCTTTTTCTTCTTCAATCTTATTTTACACATCATACCTATTTAAACTTCGGAGTAAATACAGTCAATTTTCAATCTAGTCCTTACGGTGTAATCGGCTTAAATACAGGATTCTTTAAATTACAAAAGCTTAAGGACACTCCTTGATAGCCATGGACGCTGCAGAGAAACTACAATAAATTATTACTAGACACGAATGAATATATGTCAAATTAATGTCCTCAAGTGCAGTTTTTAAACTACATCCAGAGTAAGTATGCGTGCAGGCCCATGTATAAAATATCTGCCATTGTATTCGACAAATGCATGCAACATTGCTCCATTGCATTGTGTGTAGAAAATCAGCAACGGCGCAATTGTCAATATACACGAACTAACACAAATTATGTGAACCAAATGACGACAATTCCCACGACCGTCACCTACCCCAACCATCACCTCACGGTACATCATCTGCTTTAATGCCATCCGTACAATGTGACGTTTTACAAAAGGATTAAGGAAAGTAAGTCTATTACCACTTCGACCTAGATAAACGCAACAATGAAAATGGACCCATTAAAAATGTGCGATAAATCATTGCTGAAATGTTTGTATTACCGCAATAAAATGGGATTTACTATTAGCTCCAAAGCTTAGCATCGGCATTAATACTAAAGAATAAAAATAACACTCTTATAACGCTTTTAATGGACTGTACCACGCTGGAAACTTTGTTGCTGTTGTCGTGACAAACTATACAGTTATTATTTCTAAATCAAGAAACCAACACAGATGATCTCTAAAGCATTCTTAAACTCTTCTATACGTCAATGATAACCGCAGGGGACATTCATAACTTCCATCATACCGACATCATCCCTAAATCAATGCAAATATCTTATATTTTCCAGATGACCCATGAATAATGGATCTAAATTATACTGAAAATTACTCCAAATCGTCGTTCTTAGTGACAAACTAAATTGCATGCTGTGAACTGTAATGGACAGCTTGTCAGCATGGTGCTACGCTGTTTTATAGCGCATTCTCGTGGTTACAGGACATTTGGCGGCTGGATAATAGTCATGCGCACAGACAGTGTCCGGAAATCTCTGCTCTCTCGCTCATTTGTTCCCGTCAGTCCCTTACCGGAACCGGAAGTTCATATACACTCGTCACGTGAGCGTCTGGCTTCGGCAGGTTGGCATGGCAACGCAGGGTTATGACTAATTTAGACATCAAGGGAGCAAGAAGGTTATGGCAAAGGTTCCGTGTTAGGCAACGTTTTCTCTCGCTAACACTGTGCCACTTCCTTGGGCTTTTCTCTGCCTTGTAAATGGGCTTTTAAATGTAGTTTACATTGCTGTTATTTTTTCCCCTTGTTCTTTCGTTTTTCCAAGTGTCTTCCTTTCTCCTTTCTGTTTTGTTACAGATTGTGTGTACCGTTTTCAACGAGTATGTTTGTCGAAATGCTCTGAGGGGTGAACACCATGAAAACGCGCCTCTTCTTCTGAAATAAACAGTATTAAAATGACGCGTGTAGTTCATAGTTTTAAATTTAATTCATTAAACATATTCATACCGTGTTAACTAGAAACGGATACCTGCTTAAAAGGACAAGGAAGGAAGAAAAACAATGACTGAAAGAATATCGAACTGCGTTAGGTGCCGTTATTTTTCTGCTCGGGTTGACACTATAACGGCCACTGTATCGTATCACTAATAAATGCCACTTTTGCGAAACTATTCTTACTGTACCACTGACATCTGTCGCTTTTCCCCAGAAAGCAATTCTTAAGATAGGAAAGCACAATTCAGTTATAGGACATTTATTTCTGCGCGCTCCGTGAGGTCGTTTCCGGCAAAAGGTCTGATTTCCTGCCATTAAACAATTCATCCTGACATAACCCTCTCTTCAAGAGTGTTCTCAGTTTACACTTACCGACATTTCTTTAAGAAAATATTGTTTTTTTTGTCAGCCTACCTCATCTGCTCTCGACTAGATGCAGTTTTGCAGAGAATCGGAGGTCTGTGTTTTGTACTGAATTGTTTCCGTTTGCTATGACTGTGATAGATTGTTTACTTATAATGATTTTGATACTTTGCTGTGCAATAATTACTGTATTTCTGATTGAGTATTTCAATGAATTTATTAATAAAAAAGTTTGTTTTAGGTTGTTGTTTTTATGGCGTACATGTGTGAGAGGGGTGTAGAACGTGTGTGGTTTTTTTTAATGTTAGTGTTAGTTTTTAAGAATTGCCCTTTATTTTGCACGCTTTTATTTATTAAAATGCGACACAACTGCTTGCCCATAATTCATTTGATAGTAATACAAATTTGTTGAATTGCATATATAACACTTGCGAAATAAAAAAAAAAATCTCATTCACGCTAAGCAAAGACAATTTGTTTTATATTTATACATTTTGTGAGTGTCTGATATTTGCAAAATATGAATCTAAACGTCCCCTCCGAGCGTTCCAAAGAGTGTTTGCAACAGCAGCAAGTGGATTAACTCCCTTAGAACACAGGCACAGGGTAAACCACAAACAAAAGGAGCGGAGCGTGACCGAAAACCTCCAATGCGTTTCTGTGGATACAATATTGTGCCTGTAGTCTGAAGTGACGCTCAATGATTGCATTAGAGACTACTCTGCTAGCGAAGCCCGCGACGTTATCATGGGTCTCAGTGACTTTCTAAGCTTCGTACACTTCCCCCAACGGAGAGTTTTCACCTCCATCATGTGGAATATTGAACCCTTCTGTGATCATACTATCAAGGGTAAAAGTTGACATTACTTCGGACTATTGTAACATTTTTTTTAACGGGTGAAATGTACCGGACTACCGAATAGCATGTGCTATAGCAGGTCCCTATCCCTCTTTCCCTGGGATGATTATCCCCGTCTGCCATATCGCCAATGGTGGGTGTGGACGTTAAACCTCAATGTTCAGTCATTCATGTGCGGAAAGAAAAAATGAGGAGAGGAGGGGGGAGAAGGAAGCGGCAAAAGGAAGATGAAGAAAGAAAGCAAGAAATAAAGGAAGAAGACGACGAAGAAGAAAATGAAGTAGAAGAAGAAGATGGAGAACTGAACAACGAGTACAGACCCTTTCATTTAAAATTTAAACAAAAAAAAGACAACTGGAAAGGTGAAAAGTGTTCGGCTAACACAGAAAATAAAAATATAACACAAAATATGCGCACGGAGCACTTCAGCACATACTCCATCCAGTAAAGATACAAAACAAACATCGACAGTTAAGTGATGCACACAGATCTGAACAAAATACAAACACGAACTTTTGTCGGTAAAAAAAGAACAGAAAATAAATTGTTTGGAAATGGGGAAAAAGAAAGACGAGAAGTACAGTTGCAGAGGGTGTGGAGGAAGGATAGAGAACGGAAGATGGCTACAAGAGATATTAAGTGCAAAAGAGAAGGGGAAGAAAAAAAGAAATAGATGCGAGACATGCCTTCGGGTGTTTTTCTAGGCGTACAAATTTATAGTTTTGTGTTTGTTTTATTATGTCTGGTATAGGATTGGTTGTTGTTCTGTATAATATATTATTGTCTCGTGTGTTAACAACAAACGTGAGAGGAGAGAGACAGAGACAAACTGAGAAAGGGAAGAAGAAGAAGAAGAAGAAAAAGAAGAAGAACAACAACAACAAAGAAGAAGAAGAAGAAGAAGAAGAAGAAGAAGAAGAAGAAGAAGAAGAAGAAGAAGAACAACAACAACAACAACGACAACAACAAAGAGGAGAAGGAGGACAACAACAACAACAACAAAACAAAAAGTTGATAACATAAAACAAACAGATGAAGAATGAACAAACGTGACCTCGCATTAGAAAACCGAGAGAGAGGGAGAGGGAGGTAGGGAAGAAGGTTGGGGAGAGAGAGAAGGAGTGAGGGAGGGAGAGAGTGAGAGAAAGGGAAGGAGGCAGGGTGAGTGAGTGAGTGAGTGAGTATGACAGACAGAGAGAGAGAGAAAGAGACAGAGACAGAGAGAGGTTACTATAGCTTCATAAAAAAAAAATCTCGCACTTTTAAATTGTCAGCACAGTTTTATTAACATGTGTATGCTTTCCCCTCTTGAAAATATTTCCATGAAATTTTCTCTTAAACATGTTCATTAACATTTGTTTAGCTGGTTTGTAACGGTTTGATGCTCAAAGTTCTTTCCCGTTAACTCTATTCCGCTTTAAGCTCTTTGATCTCACAGTAGAGAATTAATCGCCATCTCATTACCATATCTTTGCCTCGTGTCCTAAAAGATTAAGCTTCGTTTCCTTAACGAAGGTTCGAATTTCCAAGTTCTCAGATCCCGAACCTAGGTTCCTGAACCTTTGTTGTCCAAAAGGTTCGTGAACCCAAGTTCGGTATCTAAAAAGCTCGAAAAAAAGGTTGGCGAACCTCAACGAACCTTCCAATTAAGACAGGCCATAATCTCCAAGGCTTAGATGGACGATGTTTTTCAATCATTAATCTCTAGTCCGAAAAAAGCTTCTTTTTTTAATAACCATTGCTTACCCTTTTCGAACCTCTTTAAACAGCATTTGAATATCTACAGCGTAACGCAGTGTAGTATATCTATATAATTCTGAAAAAGCAGAATATGATCGTAATTAAAGCCTAAAAAGAAGAATGTCGTGCAAAGTGCGTAGGATATGAACATCAAAGAGACATTATTTGCGATAGTTTCGTGTACATCAATTATTTTTTTCTTTCAAATAATTGTTGATAGATTGCTAAATACGTTAAAAGAGTAGCTCAAAGTGACGATGCTTGCATTCATGTCATAATGATTTTGGTAGAAAGATAATGTTTTATTTAATTCAACAGATTCCACTGCCTCACAACACCAAAATAAAATATATTTGAAAAAAAAATTGTAATAGGCGCGATGTATCTTTCTTTAAATTAAAGTGTGAAAGAAGAACAACTGATGTTTAAATGTCACCCCATAGATCCCAACCTTACATAAGGTATAGGACCGAGCAACTGTGGTGTACAGATGAAGATTTTACTGCATCCGCACTCCAGCATTCAAACACCATCACTTTCACAGTGCCATTCTCTTACTACTGCGCACTACGGTTTTGAAAATAGGTCTCAATTGTATTTGTTAGCCATTTTGACCATACAGCTGTTTCTACTCTGGGAGCCTCTTCAGTGGTCGCGGGGCTGGTGAGACACAGAAAACGTGGCTCATGTGCCACCACAAAACTGTCTCCACCGCCTCGGAAGAGGTCGAGTCAGATTGCCTGCCAAAGTTTCCCCTTGTGTTCTGCTACAAGGCAGAGAAGGAAGAGTAATCAAGCTGGAACTTGTTGTTTGTTGTTGTATCTTTTTTTTTTAATAAATAAAAAATAGTTCATGCGTTTTCATCGGTTTGTTTTATAGCTAACATTGTTCTGTATTCATGTAAGCACCTAGAGCTAAGTCTAGATTAGGCGGATAAATATTCGTAATAATATGAATAATAATAGCGCTCCATTGTTATCGTGTAATGTGACACTTTCCAGAGCTCTCCGCTGGAAAATTAGAGAAATGTGTACTATTGGACTAATTTCCCTCAGAAAGTAGCTTTTGTTTTAAATAAAATTATGGGATACATTGTTTCTGCTTTCTTTTGTTCTGAATGACATTTGATGGCAGGGCTTAATAGTATGATCGGATAACTTTAAGGAATTGTTACGTTTGCGACGCCGAAACAAAGCCGATCCACCCCCCCCCACCCCCCTCCCCCCTTTAAAAAAAGTAACTGAGCCGGGTATTTTATTCCCACCTTTTGGCAAAGCCCTTGAGAACACGGACCAAGCCGAACTATTATTTTTATTTATCCGTCGAAAGAGGAACATGCAGGGCGGGGAAGCGTGTTGCTAGTCAACTGGCTTGCCGGCTACTAGTGTCACGACACTCTCTACAAGTCACTGCCACTGACCTGCATAAAATACCTGACGACAATATAGTTCTGCTCACCACCAAAAACCAGAAGACGAATGGTCAGGCGGGGAGAACACATGTCATGTCGCCTTGTCCTGCGTATCCCAATGGCCACACCAAAGGATTCTGCACAGCAGGAGCCACCCAAGCTACTAACCAACAAATGAAATGTAGACAATCTCTCTCCCAAGCGTGAACCACTAGCCTCCCATTCCGCCACAATTAAAAAAAAAGAAAAAAAGAAAAGCTGGCTTCGTGGACCATTACTATCAAATATTGTCTTATTAAAAGTGAACACGTCTCTTTAATAAACATCAACAATTAAGATCACATTCCTCCTTACTAACCCCCTAACCCTTATGTTCTTACAAAATGAGAACAATTAAGGTCATAATTCTCGTAAAGTGTGCCATGACACGTACACCACGAACTAGAAGATTAAATCTCGGATTACATGAAATAATGAAAGTTTAAAAATAATTCTTCCTTGGTTCAAGATTACAGCTGAAAAGATCAGAAGTTTCATTTACCATTGAAATCGGTCACATATATCTGGGCTCTAGAGAAAGCTGTCTAAATTTTCCAAAAAAGAAAACTGTCTACATTCGACAACACTAAAACAAAATTTAAGTTTGCGTGTAATCGCCAAAACGAATAGAGAAGGCTGCTTAAAAGGCACGCGACGTTAGACTACTAAGGGCAATTTATTGTACTGATCAATGAACTTTAAAAATGATCAGCTTTAAAAATGATCAGATTTCGCTCTCCATTATCATGTTTTTGTTGTTGTTGTTGATTATGTTGTTGTCGTCGTCGCTATTGCCATTAGTTACCGTCGTTGTTACTGTTGTTTTTGTTCTGTAGCAGTGTAAAAATGGAAATGCATCTCTCATGTTCCTTCAACTATATTCCGAGTAGACCATGACATCTAATGACTTGTGTCAAATGGTCAACAACACTTTTCTCCACTAATGGAAACTTCTGGCTGAGTTTCCACAGCGTGTGGTACTTCATCACAGTTCACAAAGTAATCGATTGGAATATTACTTCACCATCCGTATTACGCGTGGGACTGGGTTTATGATTCTAACACCGGCACAGCATTAACATCGTCGTCAATTTTGCCAGAGTACCGACTCTGGCTGGTACTTGGCTATTTAGAGCAGAACTCCACTTCTGTGATAGTGTGCATAGGCAGGTATATGTTCACTTTAATACTCGAGTTAAAATAAAAGGGATTGTTTTCTATCCCCTACTACCTCAAACTCTTTCTACCGTTTAATTTATTTTTGGTGTTATTTGTTTTATGTCGCATTAATGTCGTTTTAAATCTTCATAATGACTTCAATAGTAGACACAAGAATGTTATTGGTAAATGAAGACTTTGTATTCAAACAGTGCATGTCGAAGATCAAAGAGCTATTCAAGGCGTTTGGTACTAAACAACAAGTCTACCAAAAACAAGGCTTGTGAAAACATTTGTGAAAACAGTTAATTTAAGTGTGTTTCTTGCATGTCACAAGGGAAACAGGTTGGTTTGAACCAAGTTTTGTTGTTGTTGTTGCTGATTTGCTTCCAAACAAACTAGACCGAGTTACATGGTCTCCACCGTGAGTTTGCTGCTACTTCTGTCTTGTGGATATACACGCCCTGCAGGAGGACTGGAGGATAGAAAACGCTTTAGGTACCGCAACGGGAGAAAATGAAATTAACAGGCCAGCATCTGCGGTCCAGCAATATTGGCCACTGGCTTTATTGCAGGTTTAATAAAACTAAAGCAAAGGTGAATGATGGATGGTCGTCGTTATTCATTATGACGCCGGATGTTGTCAGTAGCGGTCTGGGGAAGAGCGAGAAAAAGATAAGAGAGAAGAACGTGGTAGAGAAGGGTTGGGGAAAGAGCTCAAGCTTGAGAGTGCTGAAGAATGGAGAGAGAGAGAGAGAGAGAGAGAGAGAGAGAGGGGGGGGAAGAGAGAGAGACTCTCTAAAGCAGTAGCCAAACCAAAAGAGGTTAAAAAAATATCATGCGATCTCGAAGTATAACGTTACAGTCCTCCCCCTCCCTACCCCCCTTTCTCTCTCTCTCTCTTTCTCTCTCTGTGTGGGGTTACAATTTATGTTATGTTAATTTTTTCTGTTAATTATTTTGATTAATAAACTAGTCACTAAGGAAAAAAATCCACAAGCTCGAATGTAAATCTATGAGCACATATAAGAACTGCTATTGCAACACAGGCACCTCTAATAATAAGCATTAATACTCTAATGATTTTTTTAAACCGTAGTTAAGGCATAGCCTACGTTAGTATCACATTATTATTTTATGCTAATTATTTTGTTTGTTTAAAACTGTTTATCAAGGACTAGCTGTAAGACAGGTCCATAGGACCTAATGCTATTATCTATTTAAGATTTCAACTTCTCTCTTTGTCTCTGTCTCTCTGTCTGTCTGTCTATGTCTCTCTCTCTCTCTCTCTCAATTTCCTTACTCCACCCACCACCCTTTCCATTAACTAACTTTTTCAACTTGAGTATCTCGATTTCAATCGAATGCTAGATTCGGAATCTGTATCCGTGGTTTGCAAGCTCTGACGCATTCGTCCATGGCTTTTGGCACTACTCTACCAGCCTTGATCACTTATCTTCAGTGCACGGTCATATTTGTTCTGCCTCGGGTACTGTGGGAGGAGAAGGGGAAGGGTGGAGAGAGATATAGACAGACAGACAGACAGACTGACAGACAGAGACAGAGAAGATGTGTTCTTTTCGGCTGAATTTTATTTTACGTTTGTTTTCGCCATTTTTCTTCTTCTTTTAAATGGTATTTACGGCTTGGAAATGTTAAATAGTAAACATATTTAGGGGAAAAAAAAGAATAATTTTTGTGTTTATACCTGTTGGCTCTTTGTACAATTCATAACACGTCCAAGCACATAATGAATTTTTCTAAAATACTCGGATACGTTATTTTTGGTGTTCTTCGCCGTTCAATAACAATTAGAATACCAAATGAAACTCTTCTGTCTGCCTGTCTGTCCCTCTGTCTGTCTTCCTCTCTTTCTGGGTCTGTTTCTGTCTGTCTCTTACAAACACACACACACAAGCACACAAGCACACACACACAAACGCCCACTCGCGCTTATTCTGGATCGTTTGTTTGCGTAAGAAATCAGATAAAATGCAACAAGCCAGTATATTGGGTAAGGAAAACTTAATAGGATGACAGCATAGCAGTGATGTGTTCTGTACACTTTCAGGCACTGCAGAATTGGCTGTGATTGCTTGACAAACACTGGTAACACGTACACGCCCGAACAACCGCTCCCAAGCCATCCTATATTGTGCATCACGGAATCTCTAATTTGTTCATAGCATAGGACTTGTAAGCAAACATGGAAAAAATGGAAGTAGTGAGGAAAAGATCAGGGGAAGATGAGGTGGTACGGAAGAACAAATAGGACATTCTTAGCATATTCAAAGAATAGGACATTCTTAGTATATTCAAAGAATGAGAGAAAACAAATAACGAACAAGTAAACTGACAACAAGGGTTGTTTGATTTTGTCCTTCCATATAATTTCCTTTTAGTTTACGTATTATTTGTTGGTTATTTTCACTTTTCAGAGAAGTACACTGAAATATAAACTATTATTAACGAATATTAAAATAAATAAAAAAAAAAACACCCAAAAAACCAAAACAACAGTCAAGCTGGCAGAGACTGGCAAACGGTTCGGCTTTGTTTCAAAATGCCTACAAAGGCCATTTGGGCTGGGACCCTTATCCTCAACCTAAATAAGAAACGAAGACAGTAACATAGTGGAAATGTAGGTTAGGGGAGCGACGGAGGGAGGGAGAAAGTGGGTAACGAAAAGGAGCATTTCAAGAATTTGCGTGCGTGTACGCGTGAAATCTGCGTGTTCTCCCGTCTCACAACTTCTCTAATTCGTAACACTAAACCATATATACCACATTTACCTTCCCATTCGATCTGGTTTTGTCTGATGCGCCAAGACTCGTCCTTTAGTCTCTTATGCGTCTACGCCGTCTTCTTCCTCTGCCTCCTTAATCTTCCTCCCCTTCTCCGTCTTCTTCTCCTTCTCCCTTCCTGGTCCTCCTCTTCGTCTCTCTTCATCGTCCTCCTCTCTGTCTCTCCTTCTCGCCCTCTCCTCAAGCTCCTTCTCTATTCTTCGTCCTCCTTTTCCCTGTCACCTTCTTTCTTCTTCGTTCTCCTCCGTCTCCTTCTTCGTCTTCTTCTGCGTCGTATTATCTTCATCCTTTTCTTCATCTTCCTCTTCTTCTTTGTTCTTCTTCGTACTCGTCTTTTTTTATATTCTACTTCCTCCTCTTTTTCTGCGTCCACTTCTTCTTCTTCTTCCTCCTCCTCCTCTTCTTCTTCTTTGTTATTCTACTTCTACTTCTTCTACTTCTTCTTCTTCTTCTTCTTCTTCTTCTTCTTCTTCTTCTTCTTCTTCTTCTTCTTCTTCTTCTTTGTCGTCTTATTATTATTCTGGATGACCCGCTGCTAAAGACTTCTGCAGACACAGCTGCAAGAAGTCCGGCCCAATTTACCTCTATTAGAGCCAAGAAAAGAATGCCTAGGTTTCTTGAATGTACATTAGGGAATTGTCATGTGATCAGCTCAACCAATCAAAATTTAGCTCTCAAAGTAGTTACTAATATCTTCTTACAACAAAACAAACTAATAAAAATATAATGTCATCGGACCCGAATAGCCATAATACTGGTCCGTGACAGAGAGAGCGTTATAGAGAGCGAGAGAGAGAGAGAAAGAGAGAGAGAGAGAAAGAGAGAGAGAGAGAGAGAGAGAGGGGGGGGGGGGAGGAGCAGTAGAGAAAGAGAGAAGGAGAGAGAGAAAAACTGTAAAAACTTTGTTGAAACTTTGTTTATTAGGGATACAGGATTTAGGCCCAAACAAATAATATGTCTGTTTACGGTAACTTCGACAAAAAAATAGGATCGACAAGTCGTGTTTTTTTTTAAATTATTTTATTTTAATTTAATCTTTTCCTCCTTAAATGCGATATTTTGGCTTTTTCAATTTTTTTCCAGAAGAACCCAAAAGAAAAGTTTAGGGTCGGGCCCAAAAATTAGGGTCGGTCGGTATACCGAAAACAGACATTTTTTAGCCTTATGTTGATTAATATTTATAATCTTCCAAGCCCGTAACCTATCCTATCCTATCCTGTCCCGTAACCCGAAGGTCGTAGAGGCACCACAGATGATCGTTTAACCAGCATACTCCATCTTTCTCTGTCCTCAGCAGCCCTGATGGCTTCTCTCAGTGTCAAACCAGTCCATTCTCGAATGTTGTCATCCCACCTCTTTTTCGGTCTCCCTCTTCTTCTACCTCCTTGCACTGTGCCTTGCAGAATAGTCTTTGCAAGGCCTGATGATCTGGTGACGTTGCCATACCATCGGAGTTTCCGTTTCTTTACCACTGTGAGCAGGTCATCGTGTTGTCCAATGGCTCGTAACAAGTTAACATAATAAAGAATCTGTAAAATTAAGCTGGAAATCATATTACACACACACGCACACACACCATCATCTTCGTCATTATCTTTAAACAATTTTAGACACCAACCCCACTCCCCATCCCTCACCATAATAATAATAATAATAATAATAATAATAATAATTAATAATAATAATAATAATAATAATAATAATAATAATAATAATAATTATAATAATAATAATAATAATAATAATAATAATAATAATAATAATAATAATAATAATAATAATAATAATAATAATAATAATAATAAAATTGAAAAAAATAATAAAAATATTTACATGAATGACCGTGCTTCTCATATAGGTTATAATACATAATTTTTATAATTAATTTCGCATATTACATATTTTACAATTGAAAGAAAACAGTGTGTCCCAATGTTTACACTCCAGAGGGAGAGAGTTCCATATAGCAGCTCCATTAAATGATAGGCTATTTTTTAATAAATAAAGCGAGGGAGATGCATGTAGTTTATAATTATAAAGTCTATGCCCATAAACTGGCTTAGTAAAAATTGTATCAAAATATGCAGGTGTTTCTCCGTACGTGCGTGTGTGTGTTTTTGTGTGTGTGTGTTTGTGTGTGTGTGTGTGTGTGTGTGAGAGAGAGAGAGAGAGAGAGAGAGAGAGAGAGAGAGCGAGATGTGATATAGGGGAGGCAACTCTTGACAAATGCATAAAAAAACAGAAAGCTCTCAATCGGATTTTTTTTGGGGGGGGTGGGGGTGGGATGGAGGGGGGAGTTGAGGAAGATGAGGAGGAGAGGGTGGGGGCGCGTTTTTAAACCACGGTTTGAAAATAAAGAAAGCACTCGGTCAAGAGACACACTATGCGTAGCTGAGACTAGCAAAGGCTGTGAGAGATACTCGGAGAGTCTCATCTACGCTTTGTGCACGTGACAGTCTAACAATGTAGCCAAAATTGGAGGTGTGTGTGGGTGTGTGGTTTTTTTCTCCCTGGGTTATTCCCCTGTACTTCACAGTCTCTGAAAACATCCGCTCTATTTATGGAACGCCATTCCTCTGAAAATAGAACCACCCACCCTTTCCTTCCTTGCTAATAGTGCAGAACGTGTTCCGCGTTCCGCCACAACCCTCCCCCTCCCTTTAAAACAAAAACAAAAAAAAAAAACCCAAGCAAACAAAAAAAATATAAAATTTAAATTAGGTTATTAATTTTTTAACAGTTTTTTGGTTTGTTTTTATATTTGACACGACCAAAAACATTTTGTGGAATAATATGGGGTAAAAAGGTGCAAGAGCTGAGGGCGATATAAAATCAACCTTACACAATTCGTTTTTAATTCATTAAATGGGATAGAACATGTGAGTACAACCTTAACCGAAACATGTTCTTCAGACTCTCTCTCTCTCTCTCTCTCTCTCTCTCTCTCTCTCTCTCTGTGTTTGTGTGTGTATACGTGCGCTAATGATCACTCTTCGTTCTTTGTGCACAAAAAACAATTTAGTCAAGTCAGATTATGAGTTTTACTGTTCAATTCAATTCAATATTTTATTTTAAAGTCTCTTCACGTTGTGATTTTAGACCACATCATTCTCACGCATGGACATACAGACATATAATTAAAACTGAAATGCAACCATAAATAATAACATTAAGCTTATTACTAATAATACTACAAACATTTTCCAACTGCGGACACGTATATTATACGAACTATCTCCATTATTGCAGGACTATGCAATAAAATGTCAATGTCTTCTTGAATACCCACAATGATGTTCTTTTCTTCATAAAGTGGTGTCAAAATAGGACATTCATATAAAATATGTTTAACAGATATTGGGAATAAACAAGTACACAAGATATTTTTTGAAAACTTTGTGTTCCATGAATTTACTCTTAGTTTATTAATTAGCCTACACAAATGTCTTGGACAAGCATAATTTTCGACGTTTCTACTCTGAGGTAAATCAGAACGCATACGCTTTTCCAGTAAGGATATTAATTCATATACTGAAGGTGATATGTTATTACAAGCAATAGAATTATTTGCTTTCATTGCTCCTTGTTTCGCCAATTTATCAACTACATCATTCCAATAAATACCAGAATGAGATGGAATCCAGCAAAAGCTGATTCCAATACCTTTAGATACCAAATAATGAATTAGAAACTTGATTTCAAATAAAATATCTGTTCTCGTTTTACATGACCAATGTTGCAAAGAATATAATGCTGATTTTGAATCAACACATATAAGGATATTAAAGAAAGCAATTGGAAAGTTACAAATTATGTTTAAAGCCATAAGGATAGCATACAATTCTGCTGTAAATACTGATACATTCTTACCAACATAATATGATTTTTGAATTTACTGTGAAGGATCAAATGTACACTGTTTAGTGCATGATTATCTTGAATCAAAGAAAGACGTACGGAGATGCTACATTCGTCTGTCTATCTATCTATGTATCTATCTATGTATCTATGTATCTATGTATCTATCTATCTATCTATCTATCTATCTATCTATCTATCGATCGATCGATCGATCGATCGATCGATCGATCGATCTATCTATCTATCTATCTATCTATCTATCTATCTATCTATCTATCTATCTATCTATCTATCTATCTATCTATCTATCTATCTATCTATCTATCTATCTATCTATCTATCTATCTATCTATCTATCTATCTATCTATCTATCTATCTATCTATCTATCTATCTATCTATCTATCTATCTATCTATCTATCTATCTATCTATCTATCTATCTATCTATCTATCTATCTATCTATCTATCTATCTATCTATCTATCTATCTATCTATCTATCTATCTATCTATCTATCTATTTTAAAATGGTCCAGTATAAAGCGACGACGGGGAATATCACTCACACTTGTCCCCTGTACGCAATGTGTCCGGGGACGTTAATCTACCCACCTAACCCACCTAACCTAACCTCACTCACACTCAGGAATGGAGGTACAGAAGAGAGAAGATTAGTGTTGGAAACTTCACAAATACAAGCCACATATCCTTGTGTATCAGGACCAGAGGCCGCCAGAAAAGGGAAGGGAACCTTAAATTGAAAATCTGATGAAACGGCTCCCCGTTTTGCAGACGTGTTTGTGTGTCTGTGTTTGATTTATGAAAAGCGAAATGGAAATGGTCGAATAGATCCAACGAATGCGTGTGTGTGTGTGTGTGAGTGTGTGTGTGTGAGTGTGTGTGTGCGCGCGCGCGCGTGACAGAGTGTTTGAGTGTTTGCCATTGAGAGAAAGTGTGTGTTTGTGCGAGAGCGCGCGTGTGTGCAAATGCTAGTATGTGTGTGTGTTAGAGTGTGTAGTTATTATGACGGAGGGAGTGTTCAGTGTTACGTTATGGGAACTTCGAGATGTTTTTATTACAATGATCCAAACGTGGAATATGCTTATGCAAACGATTGGGTATACATGTAGAGATCGACAAACAGGCAGTTCGTAAGCTGGAGCCGTTCATCACTAGCCCGGCTATTGCCGTTTGATCCTTCCCCTCCCCTAACCCCCGCGCCCCATCCTACAACTCCAGATCAAAAGCGCACGAGAGAGAGAGAGAGAGAGAGAGAGAGAGAGAGAGAGAGAGAGAGAGAGAGAGAGAGAGAAAGAGAGAGAGAACTCAGAACTAAGATTTTAATTTGAAAAACATATGTCCACCTCTATCCCACAACTCCCAACTCAAATCACCACTACTACCCTCTTGACTATGTGAAAGCGCACAAGAGAGAGAGAGAGAGAGAGAGAGAGAGAGAGAGAGAGAGAGAGAGAGAGAGAGAGAGAGAGAGAGAGAGAGAGAAAGAGAGATCACCATTATTTATGACATTTCAACACCACTACAAACTACTAATTCAATAACATTACCAACAGAACACTAGCCTATATTCTACGTTCATCATCTAAATAACAGCGAATGTCTGGAGTCTTTTCAGTGAGTGCTTTACTGCACATAAAGGACAAATCCAAGACCAGGCTGAAAAATAGTAATCAATGGACGGATGCAGACTTTCTGACGGCAGTCGTAAAGAGAAAGAAAAGAGAACAACCCCCACACAACAGTGTATTCTGCCAACGTCTCTTCCTAATTTTACGACATCGACTTTCCACCATCCAGTACCCAAATCCCAAAGACTACAATACTGACTTTTTATGATGGCACATGGGGACTATTGTAGTAAACCAGTCACGTTCAGTCTTTTCCTGGAGAGAGGCTGAGGACAGAGGAATTGTGAGATTCTCTAGAGAAACAAGGTAGCGGCTCTTCGAGTACTTTGGCATGAATTTAGGGAGTCAAGTCTGGTTTAAATTCTGGAGCCACGACTGGCCGAGTTCGAATGTCTGATGCATGGGGATGCTCTTAAGCAAATTGTCATAGACAATAACAATTGTCCTTTGTAAATGATGGTTTTGTCTCCATATCTTGTTTCAGTGTAATACATCGCTAAAACTTCCAATGAGGCTCTAGCAACATTACACAGGCATTCCGTGATGGAACTCGGTAGAAAAACATATTTTTTAGGGGAAAAGCGCCATACGAAAAGTAAAGTATCTTCTCTTGAAATAGCGCTCCTGCCAACAGAGAGGAGTGCAGAGCGCTGATCAGAACCAGGATAGAACTCAAATCGCCCTGGACGGGAATTTGTTGCACCCCGCGCACTTTATAACGGATGCTGTGGGCGGTTATTGATCAATAGAACTATTAATGTCGTATAGGCCTATTTAAGAAGTGCTACAACCATGAGTTGAAGAGTTATAGGTGGGAGAGTCCGGTCTGAAATAACAGATATTAAACAACGTCTCTCTGTAGCTCTGGCTTCAAGATCTTGTACACTTGAGACGCTTAGCTGGATTTAGAAGTCAAATAGGATGCAAATGCATAATATATACTGAAAGTTTTCTATGACAACAATATGCAATCCTGGAAGACAAAACCTTTCCAATTCAATACTGAATCCTCAAAGACAGAACCTTTCCGTGTCTTTAAAAAATATCTACAACGTTCACAAAAACCCAACGAAATAAAACTGAAGCATTTAAATAGATCAGGATATTTGCTTTAGCAAATGTGATCTTGAAACAAGGAGAAGCGCCTCTATTCTCCCTCCCCACCCTCTCCCCCCACTCACAGAAATTTTAACTCAAACACCTAGACATGTCATTCAGACTTTGGCCAATTTTATGGGAGATAGCTACTGAATATTCATTTATTCGCGTCCTTCCAAATCGCATTTAGAAAACGAAAGAACGACTTCAGATGTAGTAAAACCCGCTCTGTGAGAATACTAACCATCGACTGAAACGGTCGCGCGCATCTAAACAATTATAAGTAAGCTTCGAAAATAGAATTAGGTCTATTGACTAATAAAATTCGAGCGTACAAAATGGTGTTGTTTGTACTTAATATTCTATTTCCATTATCGAAAGCAAAAAGGATAAGAAAACAGTACACAATGCAGTAAAAAGAACTCGTTTAAATTGTTTTAGAATTTAAAATTAGAAAATTGGATTCTAAATCGCAAAATGCCCCTTGACTACATAGCCTTCAAGAAGAAAACACCGAAGTTAAAAAAGAACTTAATCCCAAAGCGTGTGAACATAAAAAAACACAGTATTGAAAAAGGGAAATTAAAATAAACGCGGTAAGCTAAAACCGAAGCCCTCCTCATTCACAAGCACAACACCTCCTCCTCACTCCCGCCTCTCCCAACATCGCTTACAGTAGGGACAACAAACATTCAGTTCTCATCCTCAGCAAGAAATCTCGGCTACATTCTCTCCGATGGTCCCTCAACAACCACATCTCAAACGTCTGTCGCTCTGCATAAACGGCCATACGCCAAATCAGCTCCTTTCGCCACTATCTTACACTCACTGCCACCAAAACCCCAGTCTGCGCTCTCGTCCTTTCTCGTCTTGACTATTGCAACTCTCTCCTCGCTGGCTCCCCAAAACACATCATTGACAAGCTACAAAAGGTTCAGAACTCAGCAGCTAGACTAGTATTCGGAGCTAAGAAACGCGATCACATCACACCTCTACTACATTCCCTTCACTGGCTTCCTGTGCAAGCACGCATAGAGTACAAACTCTCTGTTCTCTGTCACAACTTCTTCACTGATTCTTGTCCCTCCTACCTTGCTGACCTGCTGTCTGTCTACTCCCCTTCACGCACTTTAAGATCTTCTGCTGAAACTCGCACACTCAAGGTTCCCGTCACCCGCACTAAGACATACGACCAACGTGCATTCGCCTACGCCGCACCTAAGCAGTGGAATTCCCTTCCCTCCCATATCCGCAACATACAATCAACACAAGCATTCAAAAAGGCCCTCAAAACCCACCTCTTCAAAACTGCATTATTCAGACTGATTTGTATCCCGCTGCCATTCTCTCCTCTTTTGTCTCTGTCTGTCTTGGGGAAATAATTCTCTCCTCTTTTGTCTCTCTCCGTCTTGGGGAAATAATTCAAAAACTTTACTTCATTTAGCTATTTCACTGGTAAGATCGATATTGACTTATGGACAAGAAGTTTATCTTGCTGCTTCCACGACATACATTAAGAAACTTCAAAGTTTAGATTGTAGAGCAATAAAATTGGCACTTGGAGTTCCAGTTAGTACAAATACAATTAAAAGCTATAAAGAAGCAGGAATCTTATCATTAAATGAACAGAGACAATTATCAATCTCCAAATATGTAATTCGAAGTTTATCAGTAAACAATTCAGTATCAGATGATATCTGCATTGACTCTAAAGAATATCCTAAACGCGCTGAAAAAATTCCTTATCTCCAGCCAATTAAGAATTTTGTAAACACAACAATTACTGCATGTAACATTGATATTTCGAATATTCCGATTCAGCCTTTAATACCTCAAATACCATATTGGGAACATTTATCTGCTAACTTTGATATAGAATATTCTAATATTACTAAAGGGGAAAACAATAATGTTCTTATAAGTGAAGTGAAAGAACACTTAGAACAATATTATCCCAATCACCTAAAAATATTTACAGATGGATCTGTACTGGAATCATCTAATAGTGGTGCAGGGTTTGTTATACCAGCTTTGAAAGTAGAAAATTCGTACTATATTGGAAAAGGATTTTCTATATTTTCCTGTGAATTATATGCCATATTAAGAGCATTACAATATATTCTTGAAACATCCCTGGATATAGTTAACTTGCTCATTTGTGTCGATTCAAAATCAGTTTTACAATCAATTCAAAACGGGGAATATACTACTAGACCAGATCTAATATTTGAAATTAAGCATATAATACATCAAATTATTAGCAGAGGTACAAATGTTGATTTTTGTTGGGTTCCGTCTCATTCTGGCTTGTAGTGGAATGAGCAGTCGGACAAACTTGCCAAAATTGGAGCTAAAAATACAAATTCGATATCAAATTGTAATATTACATTATCTAGGCATGAATTGATTTCATTAGTAGAAAGACATTTTCAAAAATCAGTAAACAAGCATAACATTTTATCATGTAGTAGAAATATTTCAAAAATCATATATAAAATGCGTTTGAATTCACGGAGCACAAAATACATTACTGATATTCATTGTATATGTCAGCTGTCGCGAACTGGCTAGTATTAACTCTGCTTGTTGACTATTTAGCATTGTGTAGTCTTTGTAATAGTAGAGAGTCAGTCTATTACACAGCAGCAATTAAATTACAGCACACTGCGAGCCTGAGCCACACACACAGCGCAGTGACGTCAGCACTTAAGTTTTGAATCGGACCGTTGGAACCAATGGGAGAGCTTAGGCAAAGTGGTTGGAGCCAGTTTGACTGGGTCCAAACCACGCACAGTTTTGGTCAGTTGGGAGGAATACACCGAAGTGTGAACAGCTAGATAGCTAGAGAAATCTCTACACACTTAGACCAGGAAGCAGGACTTAGAAGCATAGAATTCTATCAAGTCACAACGGGCCTGAACTTGTCAAACAGGTAAATGAACACCCTTCTGTTTCATCGTGATATATTTATATTATTGTTGAAATTATGTTTGTGGAATTTGCTAAGCATAAATGTGAATTATTAATCCGAATTGGCGTGACCATGTGGAAGAGCCGACCACGAGGCGAAACACGACCGGTTACGCCGCCATGTTGCATACCATACGGAACCACTGTTGTTTAACTTATATGTATGTTTGCAGACCAGTGGCTGTACCACTGAATGTTTATAATATTATTAATTCTGTATGTGTATAGTTAGACACGATTGATATTTATGTATGTATAGGAATTTAGAGGGAGATTACAGCCGACCCCGGAAGTAGCAGAATGTTCGTCGCTTATGTATAGAGATGTGGAGCTATCACTGAGGGCTACTTTGGCTTTCAGTGAGACGCTCTGCACAAACCGATTATTCAGGGTTGTGCAGAATTTCGTCTCTTATATTACAGACGAGCAGGCGAGCTATCCCGAGCTATCCCGAGCTATCCTGGGCGCACCACTCCACAGAAACGACTAGTTGGCGGAGTATCCTCTACCGCACAAGACGGAAAGAGCGACCCGGAAAACTCCCTGTCAGACCCCACAGCGTGGCAAGGGAACCCAACTACACAACGACACAGGTGGACCAGAAGCTACCTCACAGAAGGACTTCGAACCCCCACTCATGAGTTAAGTGCATAACACGAAGGTGCACTTAAACTGATTATAACAGGACCACAGTAGTCCAACTCTTCAGAAACTGTAAAACGGACCACAGTAGTCCAAATCTACATGAATTCGAATAGAAAGTGCCCGATGAAGATATAACAGCTGCCTAGACTATCAGCGATCGAACTCTTAGCAGTGACTGAGACATTTTAAGTTAGATTAGTACTTAGAGAATCTTGTATAGAGTAGAAGAAATAAATGTGTGATTTTAACTGTTATCAAGTGGCTGGACTACATATGATTCATAGCCGTGTGAAAGCTAGTGTGACAGTATTCTTTTACCATTTTTCTATCTCTTTCTGTACCCCAACCTTAACACGGAACGAGCTAAACAAATAAATTTATTAAAGTAATTCATAGGGTGACTTACTAGCAGTTCCCACCGAATAAACGTGAGGGTCCATAATTCCATTGTGCAGAGCCCATAAACCCCACGTGACATCAGCAACCAATGTCTGTACAACATTTATTATTTGAATGTACAACATTATTACCATTATACAAGGCAAATAATGTCTCGATCAATGAAACCGATAGTATGACAGATATTTTATATAATCATACACTTATAGAAAAAATTGCTTACATTATCTTACATACTGACATAAAAAACATTTTTTGATTAAGTACATAAATATGTGTTTATGTTTATGCATGTGTGTTTGTGTGTATGTCTATGCATATATATGTTTGTGAAAGTCTAATATCATTTTATCAATGAAAAGACTTTAAATAAAAATCTGAATCTGAATCTGAATCTGTCTCTGTCTGATCCGTAAGTGTATACACGGCTGTACATATTTATACTGTTTTTCCTCTTGGGCCTAACCGGGCATATAAATAGCTGTGAATAGGTTTTTTGCTATTCTATTTCTGTCTTTTCTGTCATTTGTGTACATAGTTGTAAATAGTCTATTTCTGTCTTTTAAAAAAAAATAATTTGTGTACATAGTTGTAAATAGTTGTACCCTTACTGTTCTGTCTTTTGGTGTATTGTAGCAAAAGCAATGTTTTATCGAGTGCATGTATTTATATGTAATGATTATGTAAAGCGTGGTGAGTCTGGTCATAGGCTGGAGTACCCAGGGGCGGATTATGGCGTTGATAAGGGGGGGTTTCCAGGTCACTTTAAATAACTAAAGGAGATTAGTAATGCACCGTATTGACAGGAGTCAAAGAAAAACTGTTGACCCAGTGACTAGTGAGTACATGAAAATGATAATCCTACCAGTTTCCAGTTAATCAGCAGTCAAGCTGCAAGAGGTGACGAGGTATCTCTGTGGTCATTCGGGTCTTGAATTTCCTTGTAAATGTGTCTACTATGGCCATTGCGTCCACTTCAAGTTTCTTGTGGAGTCTCATCAGTGCCAGACCATTCAAGCGCTCTTTTGTCATGGTTGACCTCAGGCTGGTTTTTAGGAGTTTGAGCCCACTGATCGACCCCTCACACTCAGCAGTGGTGACGGGAAGCGTTACATGCAGTCGAAGTATGACATGGAGGTTAGGGAAGAAGTTTATGTTGCAGTGCAGTAGAGAGGCAGCAACTGTTGAAGGGCGTGGTTGTGATGTCTGTCCTTTTCACTTGACGCACCAGCGGTGGAACTCTGCTGGAACTTCTAGAGGATCTGGCAGGTCAGATGCCCACATGCCTGCTAGACATGTAATGCCCTCAGGAACCTTGCATGCATTCTCAACACCAGCAGCTTGATCTGCGACGAGCAGTAGTCCATTTTGGCATAAATCAGTACTTTTGAAGCGACTGCTGAATTCGGACATAAGGTGGTCCAAGAAAGGCGCTGCTATGCTGCGTCTGAAGTACTGTTCTGGTGTGTCTGCTGGCTGATTTTGTCTGAGTGTCTGTCCACATGCTGTCCTCGGCATTGTCACATTTTTATGGACACTTTCTGCAAGCTCCACTGCCTGAGTTAACCAAGTTGTAAAGACGTCATCCAGGTTGCCTTGAAGATCAGCAAGAGCACTGGCTGTCGATGTCCCGTGTTTTCTTCTGCAGGTTCACTGAGAGAGGTTTAAGGTATCTGAGACAGTTTCTTGTGACCACAAAAGACACCATGAAAGCACTGCTTGTGGATGCTGCTCTTAGTCCTCGGCACTTAGTCAGAGTGTCACTGTCCCAGTCCTCGCTTTTGTTCTCCATGTCACCCAAGCAACGGTACACGTATGTGAACAGGTTAGTCAGGGTTTCAAACGCATTGTGCGTTTCAATCCATCGGGTCCGACATAAGTCTACAAGTTTTCGCTTGTTGGTGATGTCACAAGCTTCCAAGATTTGCTCCAAGTAGCGCTGCCTTTTGGGAGACAATGAAAAGAAGAGTGAGAGTTCCTTCATTGTCCCGAACATGTTGTGGATGCTCTGCAAACCACATGCTTTTACGATGCACAAATTGAGGCAATGTGCGGCACAATGAAAGTAAATAGCCTTTTAATTCAGCTGAGTAATCCTAGCCTGTACCCCTTTGAATTTGGCAGCTATGTTTGAACCACCATCATACCCCTGCCCCCTGATATCTTCCAGGTGCAGACCCCATTCTTCAAGGCAACCAAGGATATTTTCTGTGAGTGGTTCACCTGTGATTCGTTCACAAGGAACAAAAGCTAGAAACTCCACAAAGCGCAAGACAATCGCAAGCTGCTCCCAGTTGGCTGTGTCACATACTTCATCAGCAAGGAGAGAGAAATGTTTTGCCTTTTTGACTTCTGCCAGCAACTTGTCCCTGATGTAGTCACCAATCAACTCTATGATGTTGTTTTGTGTGGTCTTGCTGATGTATGTAGCATGACCTGTGCCTTCTGGTCCTGATTTGGCTCGGAAGATTCCGCTGGACCTAAAGCAATAACCATGTAATGTAATGTATGACCTGGGCCAGAATGAGAGGATTCTAAATGTTGCTGAACAACTGTATCACGAGATTCGATGCGAAAGCGGATGAGGGCGTTGAAGTTGCTGCGATTTTCTTCATCCATGACAAATTCAGAGAGATTTTGCATCGCTCGTTTTACCAACGGCACATTCTTGTTCAAGGTTGAGAGAGAGAGAGAGAGAGAGAGAGAGAGAGAGAGAGAGAGAGAGAGAGAGAACGTCGGTTTTTTTTTTTTTTTTTTTTTTTTTTACAGCCGAGGGGGGGTTTCCGTGCAACTGGGAAACCCCCCATAATCCGCCCCTGGTACCCGCTATATAAAAATCCGTTATTATTATTATTATTATTATTATTATTATTATTATTATTATTATTATTATTATTATTATTATTATTATTATTAGTTCTACAATATGTTTTCCGAGGACATATCTTACTTCAAATAACAATGGTTAATATTTGATCAAAGCACTAAGAACAAACATCACTTCGTAGCATCGTTTGAACCAAAATAAATGGACGGAAGGATGGTCCGATATAGCTTCTAACTGATTCCCTGTGAGCCACAAGAATCAAAAGACTGGATAAAATGGAGATTGTTTAAATGAGTGAAACATGAGGTAACTGGTTAAGACTTCGTGGCTTAGTGCTGAGTTACGCTACTGCTCGCTTCGATCTTAAAGAACACTGATGAGAATGAAGCTTAAAGAGAGAGAGAAAGAGAGAGAGAGTAAGAGAGAGAGAGAGAGACTTTTTTTTAAAAACTTTTTTTTATTGGGAATAAAGATTTTAGACTAATAATACAGTCTAATCTTCCAATCTGGCTATAGTAAAGAACCTTTAACATTAACTTGGAAATCATATATCTCACACACACGTTCGAAAGTATAGTTGTTTTGTTAAAATGAGAAAAAAAAATCTGTTAGTTTTTGTGCCTATTATTAGCAACGGACAGCCAACATTCATGAGCTAAAAATAGCATCTACAAAAGCCGGTTACAGTACATTACATTTCATTATTGCTTTAGGTCCAGCGGACTCTTCCGGGCCAAATCAGGACCAGTTTAGCCGAATCAGGACCACCAAATCAAGACCACAACTTCGCTGAAAGAGGATTCGCCCCTGATCGGCATAAAAGATCTGCCGAAACAACCCTAGTGGTAACACTGAAGGCACTTTACCAGCCAGTCACTTTATAATAAAGACATCCCACGCAGGGGACCCTGAGGCTGTACTCTAATTTATTGAGCCCCCGTTTACAAAAACAAAATAGAATATAAACATCATTATAAAATATCAACAAAACACATACATATAAAATGCCTACATTGCCAAATAATACCATCATAAGAAGCCCCAGTGACCACCTGGTAGAAAGCGTCCAATAGTTCCAAGCTGATCCAACAGACCTCACACACAAATGATGAGTTTTGTCTCGGAAGAGTTTTCAAGAAAAAAGGTAGGTGACTGGTCTAGCGAAGAAGAATATAGTATAGTAGATCGATAGAACAGAGTAGGAATGAGGAAGAACAAAAGAGAAAGACAGCGACAGTGGGAATTTAAAGCACTAAATTTCCAGAAAGTGGGGATACTATTTATACTGAACTCCCCGGCACTCCCACGGGGGGTGCTGAGGATGATGAGGATGACGATGTGACGACATATAAGACGGGGAAAGTTCGTGGTATGTTGCAAAAACGATGACGTCTACTATCACAAAAGCCGGTAACAGACAGAATACGTAAATATATTGCTCGTAAGCGTTTTCGTTGTAGGTTCATAAAATAGTCCTCACCCTATCCCAGACACCCAAGATGCACTCCTCAAGCTGTGTGGCTCATTCAGAAAGAGGATCAAAGGCCACAGGGTTATGGTATCGATGTAGTAACTTTAAAATGAAGGAAATCACTCCCAGTCGGAACCGAAATTGGAAATTCAAATTTTAGCGGTTGTTTTGAGCAACGAAAGCCCGCTTTATCCTTGTTTAATGTAATAGGGTAAACCCGTTTTCGCCAAAAGTAAACAAACGGAATAAAAGAGAAGACTGCTAGCATATAGTATACAAAACCGGCCAATTGGGGCCTTTTGAGATTTTATGACACTAAAATTTGTTTGTTTCATTTACTGTATAGTGTAAATTAAATACTGCGTGTTGCCATTTAATAGCTGGTTCTTTCATTTAAGGTTGATTCTATTGTTTTACTCTCTACTGTCACTTAAAGTTGTTTATTTTATATACTGTATATTGCTATTCGAAGTTGGTTCTTTATTTGCATTTATAGTTGTTTCTTTTATTTACTGCTCCGTCTAAAGTTGTTTCTTTCAATTGCCGTTGAAAGTTTTGTTTTCATTTATTGTAAATTGCAATTTAAAGTTGTTTATTTTATATACTGTATTATGTATATTGCTATTCGATGTTGGTTCTTTATTTGCATTTATAGTTGTTTCTTTTATTTACTGCTCCGTCTAAAGTTGTTTCTTTCAATTGCCGTTGAAAGTTTTGTTTTCATTTTTTGTAAATTGCCATTTAAAGTTGTTTTTTTCTTTCATATAAGGTCAGTTGCCTTTTAAAGCTGATCTATATTACATTGGTTTTTTTTCAATTTCTGTCTATGAGTATGTCACAATAAGCTGATTGTTGTAACACGCACTACCCTTTTACGTAAAGTTTAGAACTTGGAAGGTGTTCTAGTGTATTACTTCTTTTTGGGTGTTTCCCTGTTTTTAATTCTTCCCTCTTTCCTGTCATTAAAAGTTTTAGAAGATGGTAAATGTCGACGAGAGTACTGACATTTAAGGGAGAGAAAACAAACAGTGTGAAGCAATTGTATAAGTATCGACTCCTCGCCACTTCCCCTCATCCCCCGCGCAGCATCACCAGAACAATTCGATTGTGATCAGGCACTTGACATTTTCAGCCTCAGAGAAACTGACAGTTGGAAAAAAAGAAAGAGAAACATATAAATACAAGAATTACAACTTAACTCGATAACTGCGAGGTCGACAAAATAACAGCAAGATGGGGGCGGGGGATGGGGTTGAAGAGAGAGAGAGAGAGAGAGAGAGAGAGAGAGAGAGAGAGAGAGAGAGAACATGGGTGAGGAAGGGAGGAAATTGGGAATAAAAGACATAGAAAAAATTGAAGGACAACTCAATAACAGAGATGTGGACAGTATATCACTGAGAGAGAGAGAGAGAGAGAGAGAGAGAGAGAGAGAGAGAGAGAGAGAGAGAGAGAGAGAGAGAGAGAGAGAAAGAGAGAGAGATCAGAGACAGACAGATAGAGAGAGAAAGTAACGAGTTAAAAAGAAAGAATAGAGAGAGAGAGAAAGAGGAAATAACGAGTAAGAAAGAAATAATAAATAAATGAATTAATCAATCAATGAAAACTGAACAAATGCTGGGACCTAACGGGTGCAGAGTTCCCCCGCATGCACTTCATTTGTTAATCTGCTTAACGTGATGTGGTGTCGAAATCAATAGATGTGATGATGATGATGATGATGATAGTGATAATGATGATACAAAGGAAGATGATGAATTATTATTATTATTATTATTATTATTATTATTATTATTATTATTATTATTATTATTATTATTATTATTATTATTGTTATATTTAATAATAATAATAATAATAATAATAATAATAATAATAATAATAATAATAATAATAATAATAATAATAAATAACAGCAACAACAACAACAACAACAATAATAATAATAATAATAATAATAATAATAATAATAATAAAAATAATAATAATACAATTAAAAATACAATTAAGTACAAGGAATACAGAATTATGCTGCAACCGATTTTTTTTAAAAATTATTCATTCATGCTGAACAATTGAAGGTGGCATATAATCTGCTTAATCCATGACGAAAGTTTTATGCCCGAACCGGGCATGTTAAACTTGTTGTCTGAATGATGACAGAAAATACTGAAAAACTGAAAATTTGATATAGCTGCAACAGATGTTTTATAGAAATTATTATTCAAGTTGAACAAGTAAAGGAGGCGGGAGTGTGATGCTTAAGCCATGATATAAAGCTCATGCCCAAACACTCACGTTAAACTTTGTTGTCTGAATGAGGACAATAAGCCATATTGAATCTTGTTTCAACAAGACAGTCAGCACACACAAAACAATGAAATCACACAGCGCACTCATGTGAGTTAAAAAACCAACAACAAACAAACCTAATATAGAATTAAATTCACATATTAAATTGGGTGTGGTGTGTGTGTGTATGCGTGTGTGTGTTTTTGTGTATCAGAGAGAGAATTGAATTGAATTTGTAATTTATTAGTTAAGGCATCACCCCTTTATGAAGGGTCTATACAATGCCTTTACGCATTCCAAAAGCAAGGACATAATTACATATCCATAAAACAACATCATGATAATACAATTTCTCTTAACCTAAATGCTCTATATAAATAGATACATACATTTTTAATTGTGACCCGGTGACATGATGACATCAAAATGCTCAATTTAAAATACATGGGTTTCTATAATATTTTGCAGCAATGAACTGCGTTCTTAATTTATGCAATACTGAACAACACAATACAAGGTGCAATTCATCTTCTTCAACTGATTTACAAAGTGGCCACAATTTATTAGCTGGTTTAATACTTCTATATCTATTATAATGGACAGAAATATTCGAAGCACCAAAAAACGAAACTTTGTAATTATAAATCTTAAATGCCCGTCCATTCTTATGGTCTGATGAGCTCTTATACAGTGATTAATACCACGAATTAAACAATACATCTTATATCTATCACTGTTTTGTATATGATAACTCCAGTCTTGCCATCTACAAATCCACAAGTCTTTGTTAAAATATTTTCAAAAATCTTTTTATTTCTTGCACACCTTGATTCATTAACACAAATCCATATCGATACCGAAAAAGACACATCTGTACATTAGATGTCCAAGTAGTTTTCCCCCCTGTCGTCTAAATGACGTAACATTACATATGATGTTCTAGAAAGTCTATGAGCGTCAATAGGTTTCAACTTTAGACATTATTGTATACAATTAACAACAGCATTAATCTGAAAAGGGTAACGATTTCAATCACCATACACTAAATCATTTGGAGTACGAATCAGGGCCGGACCCAGGTGGGGAGGGGGGAAGGGGTTACCTGGGTTCCGAAACCCCCCCTCCAAACTAAAAAAAAATTGAATTTATTTACTGCATTGTAAAAGCATGCGGCTTGCCTGCAGTGAAGAACATGATGGGAACTGAGGGAACTGTCACTGTTTTTCTCAAACTTTCCAAAGAGACAAAGAAAACTTGAAGATACCATCGAAGTATATCAGCCTGATACGACAAAGACAAAGCTCGTTGATCTGCCCACAACAAGATGGGTAAAAAAACACGAAACACTGGAGGTTTATACATCTCTCTTCCTGGTTGTTCACGACTGTTTGGGACAAATGTGTGAAGACAATGACAATTGGGACAGTGAGACATTGACCAAGGCAACTGGCTTTCTCAACACCTTGAGCAGCAGTGTTTTCCTCTTTGCATTCGTTGTCGTCCGCAATTGTTTGCGTTACTTAAAACCCTTGACAGTGAAGTTGCAGAAAAGGCCAAAGATGTTGTCGATGCCTACAGGGAAATCAAAGAGGTCAGTAACTGCATGTCTTCTATTAGAAGAGATGTCGACACAGCGTTTGTTGCCTGGTTTGGTGAAGTCAGCAAAATGGCAAATGCTTTGACAACTGATAACTGATAACTTATAACAATAACTGTTCCTCGTCAAGCATCCCGACAGACTCTCCCTGACAACCAACCTGCGGCCACTCCAGAAGAATATTTCAAGATTAGCACTGCCATTCCTTTCTTGGAACACCTGTCAACCGAATTGGACTCGAGGTTCAAAAAAGCTGACCTAGCAGTTGATGGTCTCTGTCTGGTGCCAAGCACTTTATAGACACCTTGATGCAGAATACCAACGGTGGGTTTGCAAATGGCGAAGTGCTGCTGAGAATGCGACAGCTATCATCCCATCCACGGCATCAGAAGCACTGAAACATTGTGACAGGGATTTTTATTCCAACCTGTTCATCATGCTAAATAACCTTTGCACTACTGCAGAGCGTGAGCGTTCAAACAGTCAGTTGCGCAACCTGAAAAACTACCTGCGCTCTAGAATGGGGCAACAGAAACTCAATGGACTTGCTTTACTACATTACATTACATTACATTACATTATTATTGCTTTAGGTCCAGCGGACTCTTCCGAGCCAAATCAGGACCGGACAACCCCCGATCCGCATAAAAGATCTGCTGAAACAACCCTAGTGGTAAAACCGAAAGCTCTCCACCAGCCAGTCACTTTACAATAAAGACATCCCACGCAGGGGACGGCTGTGGCTTCACCCCAACTTATCGAACCCCCGTTTACAAAAACAAAATAGAATACAAACATCATTATAAATTATCAACAAAACACATACATATAAAATGCCTAGGCTACATTTCTAAATAATAACATCATAGGAAGCCCTAGTGACCACCTGGCAGAAAGCGTCCAATATTCCCAAGCTGATCCAACAGACCCCATACACAAACAAGGAGTCTTGTCCCGGAAGAGTTTTCAAGAAAAAAGGTAGGAGACTGGTATAGCGAAGAAGACGATAGTATAGCAGATTGATAGAAAAGAGCAGGAATGAGAAAGAGCAAATGAGAAAGACAGCGACAGTGGGAATTTAAAGCACTAAATTTCCAGAAAATGGGGATACTATTTATACTGAAACCCCCGGCACCCTGTTACACTCTATTCGATGTTGGTGTTTTCTATCAGTATCTGATTCAGCCCCGATGCTTGAATTCCTGATAGTTGTGTAACTCAGATTCGTTTATTCACACAGCCCGTCCAAACAGCATACAAGTCACAAAGTCGACGTATGAATTTTTCCACTTTTATTCAGCACACTCCAACAACTGCATACAATTCTCAACTCAACTCAACAACTTTCACAGCAACTCTTCAAATCACTACCAACAACTTTACTCTCTCAACAGCGACTCGGCTCACGATTAAATAACCTCTCTCTTTTCTGGAACGATTTGGTACGTGGTAGAAATGACGCACTGCCACCAATCGAACTAAAGATCGTCATCACTGACTTACGTCATTCACATTTTCTCTACTTCCGGGAACATTCACGACCTTCGATATCCATCCGGAAATTTCTATCAAGAGTAAACACGCATATCCAGAAGATTCTCAAATAATATCGACTAACGCAAATTATCAACGTTATACAAAGCCTCTCCTAACAACAATGCAAACTCGAATCAAAGGTAAATAAACTCCATTATTGAATACTTTGCAAATCGAAACGATTAGATCTATCGTACACGCTTCCGACATACTTTCGTTCACGTTTCAACGTAACATAACCCCCCACTCAAGAAGAAATTTACCCAATTTCTTTCAACAACGTTGAAACGTAATGCACAAACAATGTACAGAATTAAAACTTACTTCAGACTGTCTCATTTACTGTCAATGTTCTCAGTTTATATGCACAGAGTCAATGTTCTTCCATCCGCAAGTCTATCTGGATATTGTCAATGTTCACAGTTCATTCACCCAGTCAACGTTTTTCATTTTCAAGTCTGTCATTACCAATATTCTTAGTTCGTCCACACAGTCAATGTTCTTTCGTTCGCAAGGAATCGACGCCCTCGTCAGTTGCGGTCGTCATCGGCCCAGGGTCAAAGACGATGATCACGTGGGCTTCCCTGGAATCAGTGCGTCCTCCGTTGTCTCCTTCTTCCATCGGATGTCCGACGCAGTCGACGTTGTCATTTCCCAGAATGCATTCGCTGGGTCTCACGGTCAGGTTGGCTTCTGCGGGACGGTGGAACAGCTCCCTCAAGGTCTGCAGATGCTCTTCCCAGGTGCGAGTGTGGACTAGCAGGTCGTCCCAGTAACACACGACATTGTCCATCCCTTTGAGCATCTTCTTCATCCCTCTCTTCAGGGTAGCTCCGCTGTTGACCATGCCAAAGGGCATCCTTAGGCACTCGTACGTCCCATCAGGGGTTATAAAAGCAGTCTTTGGTATGTCCTGTTGACGCACGGGGACTTGCCAATAACCTTTGCTGAGGTCAATCTTTGAGAAGATTCTACTCCCCGATAATTGGCGGAAGAGGTCTGCTGCGGTAGGCATCGGCTCAGGGTCGAAGACGGTGATCTTATTAACTTTCCTGTAGTCGATGCATACTCGGTTGCTCCCGTCCTTCTTCTTCACGACCACGACAGGGGACGCGTAGGGGGAACTGGACTCCTTGATGATGCCCATCTTCAGCATCTCATCGATGTCTTTCTTCAAGGATTCACGGGCCTTGAAAGGGATCGGGAAGGGCTTGGATCGAACAGGGATATTCGAAGTGAGGTGGACTTCGTGTTCGACCAAAGTTGTAGAGCCAGGGACATCGCTGAAGTTGTGGGGAAACTCGCCCATAAGGTCCTTGAGCTCCAACTTTTGACCTTCCGTCAAGCTCGGTCCTAGCTTAACATCATCGATGCCTTCTTTGCTGTGGAAGTCTCCCAGTTCCAACAGTTCTTCGCTGTCAAAGCTGTCGTCGGTCACAGCTGCTGTGGCTGCGTGCACAGTCTGTGATGGCCTTTCCACGTACAGCTTAAGGAGGTTGGCGTGGTATATCTTGGAACGCTGGCCGACCTTCACCTTATAATCATTGATCCCCACCACGGTCTCCACTTCGTACGGGCCTTTCCACTGCATCAGCAACTTATTGTGATCAGTAGGTAGCAGCACCAGCACTTTGTTGCCAGGTTTAAACTTCCTGTTCACAGCCCTACGGTCATAGTAATGCTTTCCACAGTCCTGGGACTTCTTCAGGTTTTCTCTGGCTATCTCGAGAGTCTGCTCCAGCTTCTCCCGTAGCTCAAACACGTACTGGTAGCTGTTCTTCACCTCTGGGGTGTCTACTTCTTTCGTCCACAGTTCTTTCAGGATGTGCATCGGCCCTCGGATGGTTCTTCCGTACAACAGCTCGAACGGAGAAAAGCCGGTGGACTCCTGCGGTACCTCTCTGTAGGCGAAAAGTAGGGCGTTGATGTAGCGATGCCATTGTCTGGGCTGCTCGCTGCACAGTTTCTTCAGGGTGGACTTCAGCGTAGCATTGAACTTCTCGACAAGCCCGTTGCACATTGGATGGTAGGGTGTCGTAGTCAAATGCCGGATGCTCAGCAGTCTGTTGACCTCCTTCATACAGTCAGAGACGAACTGTGTCCCGAGGTCTGTCAGAATTTCTTCAGGCACTCCAAGTCTACTGAACATGTCCACCAGTGCCTCTGCTACAGTTTCAGTGTCAATCTTCTTCAGTGGCACTGCTTCTGGGTACCGAGTCGCATAGTCCACTAAAGTCAGTACCCACCGATGACCTTCTTCACTCGGAGGTCTTATTTCGCCGATTAAGTCTAAGGCCACCCTCTTGAAAGGTCGGTCGATCAGAGGCATCCTCTGCATAGGCACTTTCGGGACCCTTCCTCGAGGTATGGTCTTCTGGCAAATGTCACATGATCGGCAGAAACGGCTGACGTCCGCATGAAGTCCTGGCCAGTAGAATACCGCCTGGATTCTATCCGACGTCTTCTTGATGCCTAGGTGACCTCCCATGATTGAGTCATGCGCTACTTCCATCACCTGGCGCCTTAGGGGTAACGGTACCAAGACTTGACGTAGTGGTTTCCCTCCGTTGACCCTCGGGTGCTGGAAGATTCGGTACAGGATCTTGGCCTTCACCTCAAAATAGACCGTACCACTGCCTTTGGTCACGTGGTCTTGGCGGTTCCTGTACTTGTTTAAAGTGCTATCAGCTTCCTGGAGCTGGATCAGCTTATCTCTGTCCACGATGGCAGCTTTAGAGTTGTCGGCGACCTTCAGTGGCGTAGACGTCTTGTCTCTCTTGGCCTGGGCCCTGGTAGTAACGGCACCGACGATCTCTGGTCGGCAGGGCTGAGCCGGAGTAACCACATTGTCCCGTAGCAGCTCTGTAAGGTCTCCATCGGGAAACGGCAATGGATCCTCCTCCGCAACTTCGACGTGTTGAGTTGAGGCAGGACTCCACTCTGGATCGGGGTCGTCGGGTCGCCTCGCGCCGTCGATATTCCCGATCATCAAATCGTATAGCGGCTTCTTCAGGCAAACCGCTTCGACTTCGCCTACGTAGAAAGGGGTGTTGACATGAATCTTCGCAACTGGCGCTCTCACACATTTGCTGTCGGCCATAAGTGTCCATTTTGAATCGCCAGTGAACTGTTCTTTAGCGATTAGGTCTTCTCTGACGATGACCCCACTGCAGCCAGAGTCTCTTAAAACAGTCACTTCATGATTTCCGACGCGTCCCTTGGAAACAGGCATGTTCTGTACGGTCACCGCTGCGCTGGCGACGACGGGGATGGATTTTCCGTTGGCAAGGAGAAGTTGGCCATCGGTCATGCACTCTTGCACGTCCGCAGGAGTAGCTGTGCGCTTGGTCTCACTCGGAAGAATGACGCTCCCGCCGCACACTTGATGGTCAGATCTACTGGTTTGCCGTTGATTGGAGAACCGCCTCTGCCGGTTGCCCGCCGCTGAATTGTCCGTACTGCTCCGCTGTCCGCTACTTTTGTTTTGAGGACAGTTAGCCGCTCTGTGGTCTGTAGCGTTGCAGGTGAAACAGCCCCTTGAATGCCCTTCCCTGGGAGGTGGCGTGGAGTCCGTCTGCCTCTGGCTCGTCTGGCTCCCTTGGATCTGGTTCCCATGGTTTGCAGTCTTCTGAAAATGTTTCGTCGCGCTGGGTGGCCCCAGGGTTTTCCCATGAGCGATGAGATATCTTTCAGCAGCCTCAGTCACATCTTTAAGCGTCTGCAGCTTTTGTTCTTCTAAGTGGGTCGCTAGGTCCTTGTGACAGGCATTGAGAAATTGTTCCTTCACGATCAGGTCATGGAGACTGTCGTAAGACTTCCTTTCGCCTGATAACTCCACCCACTTGTGTAGATATGACGACAGGCGCTCCACAAACTGCTTTGGCGTTTCGTCTGACTTGGGCCGGCATTCACGGAAGCGTTTACGGTAGCCCTTTTCTGTAAAGTTGTAGCACTGCAATAGGGCCTCTTTCAAGACGTCGTAGTCTTCGGCATCATCGTCCGACAATCTGGTGTAGACGTCGAGTGCTTGCCCCGTCAGAAGTGCACTTAGTCGAATCGCCCAGTCTTGAGGTTGCCAGTTAGAGCTTTTAGCAAACCTTTCAAATCTCGCCAAATAACTGTCGATCTGGTCCTTCCCGTCGACGAATGCTGGCAATTTTGGAGCCATGTGGTCGCTGATGACTTGTGGCGCATGCTGATTGTTTTGGATACGCGCCATTTCTAGCTGGAACTGCCGATCAGCTTCTCTTTCCTCACGCCTGCGCTCATCTTCTCTTTCTTGACGCCGGTCTTCTCTTTCTTCTCGACGACGCTGCTCTTCTAATTCTCTTTCTTCACGCTGACGCTGTTCTTCTCTTTCTTGTAATCTCTCCTGGGATTTGACGTACTCCGTCAACTGTTTCCCTTTTAGATTCAGTTGAATCCCTTTCTGCCAGAAGTCAGCCATCTTGATGCTTCTGGAAAGTTCTTTTCTGTAAAGTTCTTTTTCTAGAAAGTTCTTGACTGGAGAGTTCTTTTTTTCTGGAAAGTTCTTGACTGTGCTGTACCTTTCTAGACTGTTCTAGAACAGCACGCTTTCTGCAGTAGCGCTGATGCTTGTCACTAGTCGCCTTCGTTGACGCAGGCCCCGCTGTCCTCGTCGTATGCGACGCTGCACCACGCTGGTGTTGATGTACACGCTCCTGTGCTGAAGTAGACGCGACGTCCGCTCGCCGCTCTCTGTAACACTGGCGATGTAGCTCCGAGACTGTCCCTCGACGTAGTCTTACGGCAGCTACGTAGTCCCGATCTGTTGTTCGCTCACGAAGCAACTCTTCGGCGACTACACGCCCTTGCAGTCAACCCGAACCTATCGGTGATGTAGTCCCAGTATGTTGGCCCCTCTCGACGCAACTCGTTGGCGGCTACCCTCGATGACTGCCTCTCGTAACGTTGACTCGCTTGTTGTAGCAGTTGAACCCTTGGCTATGGCGTGAATCGCGGCTTGACCCCCAAAATGTTACACTCAGTTCGATGATGGTGTTTTCTATCAGTATCTGATTCAGCCCCGATGCTTGAATTCCTGATAGTTGTGTAACTCAGATTCGTTTATTCACACAGCCCGTCCAAACAGCATACAAGTCACAAAGTCGACGTATGAAGTTTTCCACTTTTATTCAGCACACACCAACAACTGCATACAATTCTCAACTCAACTCAACAACTTTCACAGCAACTCTTCAAATCACTACCAACAACTTTACTCTCTCAACAGCGACTCGGCTCACGATTAAATAACCTCTCTCTTTTCTGGAACGATTTGGTACGTGGTAGAAATGACGCACTGCCACCAATCGAACTAAAGATCGTCATCACTGACTTACGTCATTCACATTTTCTCTACTTCCGGGAACATTCACGACCTTCGATATCCATCCGGAAATTTCTATCAAGAGTAAACACGCATATCCAGAAGATTCTCAAATAATATCGACTAACGCAAATTATCAACGTTATACAAAGCCTCTCCTAACAACAATGCAAACTCGAATCAAAGGTAAATAAACTCCATTATTGAATACTTTGCAAATCGAAACGATTAGATCTATCGTACACGCTTCCGACATACTTTCGTTCACGTTTCAACGTAACACACCCCAACGGGGGTTTGCTTTACTAAAAGTGCACAGGGATGTTGATATTGACTTCAAAGAGGCAGTGAACTGTTTTGCCAGAAGATACAATTCACAAATGGTACTAATGCCGAGGAACCTAGTGCAGCAAAACTGAAAGTGAAAGCAGGGCGGTGATGTTCATAAACTACAAGGTAAAGCTATATACCGTTAACGATCAACAAAAAGTAGTGAATAATAATAGTATACAAAACATCTCTGCTAATAAATAAATGTTTGTGTGTGTGTGGGTTTTTTGGTGTTTTTTTTAGGGAGGGGCAGAGGATAATTTTTGTACCCCAGAGTTTGTCAGTTCAATTGTTCAAAAAGCTCAAAGTCCCAGACCATCACAAATAGCTTTTTCAAGGTTCAGATTATACCATTTTGTATCCGTGAAAAAAAAATTCCGGGGTGCATGCCGCGGACCCCCATAGAAGGCTCGGCGCTTCGCGCCTTCGCTGAATCTGTAAACCCCCCTTCGACTTTTCCCAGGTCCGGCCCTGCGAATATCAACACCTAGAAACTTTTCAGTGCAAATATATGACATTTTTCCCAATGTAACGCAGCTTTGTCCACATCCAAATTTCTGACCCATACAATGCGATTGATTGTATTTGAGAGTCAAACAATACTGAAACTTTTAATTTTAAATTAAAAACAACTGAGAAGATAAAAATGTTAAGTATAAAATTCAGAACTTCCGGTGTCTATGGTTCTGTTTCGATGTCATCTACGGATCTGTGAGCGATTTTCGATGTTTTGATTTGGTGATCTTGAGGTTTGGAGGATTTGCTTATTCTGATGTGCTTTCCAAGTATGTGAAGTTCATGATATTATGACCTGTTAATCCAGATGATTGTTTTTTCATGGAACTTTGGCAATATTTTCCCATGACCAGGACCGATTTTTTGTGACGCCATAATCATGAAACCAAGGGCATGTCGAACGGCAAACATCGAATGGATTTTATATAATTTGGGGGAAACATCTGGTAGTGATTAATCATTTGACAGTTTTCATATCGATTTGAAATTGCAGTATTATCTTTTTTGAGTCGTAGACGGTTGTTGTAAACCGTGAAATGTGACATCTGCATTGACTGAAGTGATCTCTGAAAATCTCTTTGGCGCGTGACATTATTCTTGTACTATCTGCAGCCGATGTTTTTAGTTGTTGTTATCGCCAGTCATTTGCCCATTTATTGTCATACCTAACAGAAACTATTGGAAGATTAACTTCGTTGTTTTTAATAAAGGAACCTTCGTCCTATCGATCTAAATATGTTACACATGTTTGGCGTCGCCGTGTTCTAAGACTTCTACGTCATTTACTGATTTAGTCAGAACCTTTACGTCATTTAAGGAAGACTGTGTGATTTTCGACCTTCGGACAATTCCTTCACTAGTAACACGTCATCAAAAGATTCTTATCCTTAAAGGCGCAAGAAGTTGTTCTTTTTATAGCAACCTTCTACAACATATCGTCGCTGTCAGACGAAAACCTCGTATCTCATTTTTTGCTGTTTTGAGAAAATCGATAAAAACTGTTTCAACCAGTCGGGTAACGCCAAACCAACGACTTTTTTACTTCAAAGGAACTATGAAAAGTCTAGAAATTTGGCAGTATGGGATAAAAAGTCGAAGAAGTGTTTTCCGTTGAGAACTGGAAGCAAATGAAGAGTTACGAGGTTTTCGACTTACAACTTTGTCAAAAAGTTTGAGTTACGAGGTTTTTGAATAAAACAACAGACCCTGGTACAACACAAAATCAGAGGAAAACGTTGTCAAAGATCGCAGGAAAGCTATATTTATAGGTGTCACAAACTGTCAAAACGTCAAACACAGAAATACCATATCTTCCGGCATTTCCTATCCTGTCCCGTAACTCGGAGGTCATAGGGGCACCACAGATGATCGTTTAACCAGCATACTCCATCTTTCTCTGTCCTCAGCAGCCCTGATGGCTTCGCTCAGTGTCAAACCAGTCCACTCTCGAATGTTGTCCTCCCACCTCTTTGTCGGTCTCCCTCTTCTTCTACCTCCTTGCACTGTGGCTTGCAGAATGGTCTTTGCAAGGCCTGATGCTCTGGTGACGTGGCCATACCATCGGAGTTTCCGTTTCTTCACCACTGTGAGCAGGTCATAGTGTTGTCCAATGGCTTGTGTGATGGTCTGTCGGACTTCGTCGTTGGTGATGTGTTGGGTATAGGAAATGCCCAGAAGTCTTCTGTAGCACCTCATCTCCATGTTTTGTATTCATCGTTGTAGATCTGCTGTGATGGTCCATGCTTCGCAAGCATATAGGAAGATAGAGATGACAAGGGAGCGCAGCAGTCTTACTTTGGAATGTAGACTGATGGTCCTGTCTTTCCAAATGGGCTTCAACTTTGTCAGGGCAGCAGTTGTTTGTGCGATCCTGGAGAGGACTTCCTGTCGGGACCCATTGTCTGATACAATGGCTCCTAAATGTTTGAAGCTATGCACTGTGTTGAGGGATTGTCCTTGGACTTTGATGTCCGTGTTGATGCCATTGGTGTTGTTGGTCATCATTTTGGTCTTCTCTGCACTTATTTCCATTCCATAGGCTCTGGAAGTGGTGTCAAGCCTCTGTACCATCTGTTCAAGTTCTTGTTCCTCTCTAGCCAATCCATCAATTATTCTGAGGTTGAAAATCTGTTCAGTGGTAATTCGCCATGCCCTGAATCCTGCTTGTTCTTCAGCTATGATTTGTTCAGCTTGGGGTTTCAACCTGTTGAGTATTATTTTCAGGAGGACCTTGCTGGGATGGCTGATGAGGCTGATGGTGCGGTAATTTTCACACTCCTGAAGGCCACTCCCCGCTCTGCCAGATCTTGTTACAGATAATGGTGAAGGCATCAATCATCGCTTCTCCTCCTGCTTGTAGCAGTTCCGCGGGTATGTTGTCCACTCCCGCTGAATTCCCCTTCTTCAGCGATTGCACTGCTGCCTCAACTTCTTCCCGGAGAATTGGGAGGATTTCTTCTTGTTCTCTGTTCATAGGACATGCTAGAACTGATGAGTATCCATTTGGTGTAAAGGTCGGAGCAGTACTCTGTCCATCTGTCCAAGACTTCTTGTTCTTCAGTAAGGCATATGCCAGACTTGCTTGGGATCGTGGAGACTTTGGGCTGTTTAACACTTGTCAGGCGCTTCACAGTCTGGTAGGCCTTCCTGCTGTTGTTCTTGTTCAGACTGTTCTCTATTTCCTGGCATTGATCTTCTATCCAGTTCTCCTTTGCTGTGCGCATGCCTTTTCGGATGTCATTGTTGATTTTTCGGTAAACATGAGCTCCCTGTGAGGTGTTATTTTTCTTTTTAATCTCTCTTCGTTTATCACACAGATCCAAAAATTCAGGTGTGATCCACGGCTTCTTCTTTGGTCGGTGCTTGCCAAGGATCTCAGTGGCGGCATCTGTCACAGCTGAGTTTAACGTGGTGGTCATGGTGTTGACACCTACTTCACCAGCCCCCAAAATGAGCAGTGGTGCAAATTTCCCTCTAAGTGTGGCCTGAAATAGTTCTGCCACCTCCGGGTCTTGCAGTTTGTCCAGGTCGAACTTCAGTCTGGTGCACTTTGCTGTATTTACTCTCTTCAAGTGGAGCCGGAAAGACATCATCACGAGATCGTGGTCACTTCCGATGTCTGCTCCTGGAAAAGTGCGTGTCCTGCCAATGTTGATGCTTGATCTGAAACGTTTCTTGACCATGATGTAGTCGATCTGGTTATGATGCTCCCCGCCGGGACTGTGCCATGTCCATCGTCTGGAGTTTTTGTGGAGACCAAGCGTGTTTGCCAGTATCAGATTGTTGTATCTGGCAAACTCCAAGAGTCTCAGACCCCTGTCATTTGTCTCGTTGTTGCAGTGGGGTCCACATGTGTCTCCCCAGTTGTGGTGCGCATCTTGGCCAACCTTGGCATTTCAGTCGCCTTGCACTATGACTATGTCGTTCTTCGGCACTTGGTCAAGGACCGCCTGTAGATTTTCATAAAAATCCCCCACTTCGCTGTCGTCTTAGTCTGATGCTGGGGCATAGGCCTGGATGATGGTGATGTTGAAAGGGGCTGCTCTCAGACGGATGGTAATGAGTCTACTGGATACTGGGCGGCAACCCATGACAGTGGCTAGAATGTTCTTGTGGACCAAGAATCCAACGCCGTGTTCGTGCCTGTCATCTCTACCGCTGAAATAGAGCTTGTGGCCTTTGTCGGTCGTTGTTTTACCTAGGCCTTTCCAGCGCACTTCGCCGAAACATAAAACGTTCCATCGATAGTGGTCCAGCTTGTGGGCCAGTTCTTCTAATTTTCCTTCCGCAGTTAGGGTCCTGACATTCCAGGTTCCTATGACGATGTTGTTTCTCGTGCGGCAGGTTGCACTTTCCGCAGAGGGACCCAGACGACAGATTTCCGTTATCAGACATCGACGTAGATTCTGAAATTAATTAACATAAACAATCTCAAGTGTTTTATTCCGATTTAAATAAATGAATGTCTGCTGTACGCCCCTCCACAAACAAGCGATATGGAGATCTACTCAATCTAAGCCTACATACTAGATCTAACATCCGTCCCCCAGATCCAGTGACCTCCACATACACCCTCCCCACACTAGATCTATTCTCTTCGCCTCCAGAACTGTCCCTTTCTCTTCAACCACACACAGAGTGAGAGAGAGAGAGAGAGAGAGAGAGAGAGAGAGAGAGAGAGAGAGAGAGAGAGAGAGAAGTCTTTCACCACTGAAAACCACTGAAAACTCAAGACTACATGATTCAATGCCTTTCCATACATTCATTGTCTAATTGTGAAGGAAATCAAACGACTCAAAGTGTTATGTGTGCTCTGTACTTACAATTTTCGTCCAAACTTTTGCGACAAAGAAAACCTCGTATGTTGCGTCATTGTCACTTCCTACCGCGAAAACGTTCGGTAAAAACCTCGTATCTAAACATACGAGGTTTGGTCCGCCAGTAGAGAGATACAAGGTTTTGTTTCATGGATTTTTATTAACTTTCTATTCGAGACGCAAGTTTGAGCTTAGCACAGAACATGGGCAAGGGACCAAGGGTCACAACTATGAAGTTATCTCCAAACCGCCATTTTGGGACTTACGAGGTTTTCGTCTGACAGCGACGATATTTCCAGTGACCAGCTGTTGGCATGACTATTAATTTTGATTATATTACTTGATGTTTTGCTGAGAAAATCGTATAAACTCGATACGGGCAACCAGCGGATTTTGCTACTACTAAACTTTAATCAAAAAATTTCTAGCGTTTTGGGATCTAGTCGTTTTGAACATTTTGGGTGTGGACTTGTTCTACAGAAATGTTACGTCATCTAATGGAAACCTTCCGATCATTCATTCACTAGTAGCACATCTTCGATGATTCTCTGTCATTAACAAAGGTGCTGGAAGTTGTTATTATTACAATTAACTTTTTCAACATATATGGAGTGATCAGCTGATTGTGTGATTATTATTTCTGGATGTATTAATTGATGTTCTGCCGAAGAAGACGTACACATTATACTCGACTTTACCAATTTGATGCGGGCGACCAGCGGAGTATTGACTAATAACTTAAACATTTGATATTTGCACATGACATTTCTGCAATTGATGGCACAACAACATCGGTGTTTTTTTCCATCTAACTAAAATAGTATTATACTTCTACTGATCGAATTCTTATTCATTACATTTTATTTTGAAAATTTGATCAGTCGTCATATCAGAATATAATATTTTCTTAATTACAAGAAATATTTATTTTCTGGGTTTTTATGACTAGGAATAATAGCTTGTTCAGTATTTTTCTATTTAGGATTATTATATTTGTATATTTCTGTAGGCGTGATTGTGTTTTGGTGTGGGTGTGTGTATGTGGGTAACTCTGATTTCTAAATACCTACATAAATATGAAGAGTGAGAGGCAAATGAGAAGTGAGAGACGAGCTAACAGAAATAAAGATGTTATGTCATCAAATCATTACCAGGGGATCGGATATTTCATTAATTTGGATACCTAGCCATTTACATATATTAGGAAATGAAATTGTTGACCACTTAGCAAAGAGTGCTGCATCTTCAGATGAATCCATTAAATTATTTTTCAACTTGACAACAAATGAAATTAACAATCAAATAAAACGATGTGCTTGGAATCAGTGGAATGAGCAATACAAGCAAGAGGTCATTGAAAAACATTACTTGGATAATTCACCAGTATCACAAAATGTTATATCTATTTCAAAATCTTTTCATATTAACAGTTTATTTCACAGAATAAGGCTAAATGCTTGGCGTGCTCGTTTCATAAATCCTCCAGTACTTTGTAATTGTGGTAGCATATTTAATGTAAATCACTTAATATTTGAATGTCAAAAAAATTATAACCATTTTCAGCCTTTACTCATTATATTAAATAAATTAAAACTACCTATCTCAATCTCAAGTATTGTATATCCAGAAGAACATTCTGATTGGTCATTGAGCTTAATGCTCATAGATTTAATTAGAAGTCATGAATTATTCAATTTCTTCTAATGTTTTGTTTGTTTGCGCATAGATTTCTTTAAGTCATGAATTTTTCAATTTCTTCTAATGGTTTATTTGTGTTTGTTGTTTTAATTTTTTACAATTAGTCCAGAACCTTTTTTTTTTTTTTTAAATTTTAATTTAATTTTTTGTACCTCTTTTATTTAATTAAGCATTATTAGTTTCAATAAATATTTATTAATTATTTATTTTGGTTTGAGAGGGGAGGGAAGGTGGGGGGGGGAATTATTTATTAATTTGTTTTAATTTTTGAGGGGTTTTTGTGTATGTTTGTGTGTGTGTGTGTGTGTGTTTTTAGTTCTTTTTAATAAATAATTACTATTATTATTATTTTATTATTTTTAATTTTAATATTATTCTTATTATAATTTTATTTTAAAATTAATAAATTTATTTTTATTTTTTTTTATTTTTTTTGTGTCAAACTTCAACTTTCTGTAAGACGTAAAATGACATTTATAAATACTTCGTTCTTCACAGGTGAAGTTGAACGGTTCCACTGTTTATTTATTTATTTTAAAAAAAAATGTTTCTTAATGTTAACTAATTGTTATAAGGAAATGTATGTTGTTACAAATGTATGTGTATGTCAGTAGTATAATAATGTTTATGGTTTGATAATGTGGAAAATATCTATGCTGTGCGCATGGTAGATTTTGTAATTTGTTTATATTACATCAGTACAACTTATGTTAATCTGATGAATAAAATTTGATACAACAACAACAACAAGAGAGTCAAACAACTTAAAAAATACATCAACAGAGAACACATTCAAATTGTACAGTTTCTTTAAGAGACATAAGAAGGCCCACTTAGCTTTACTGCTCAAATCTTTACAAGTGCCAGAAAAGCTCAGTCTTGTAGACAAATAAATGTCTAAATATTTGTACATATTCACTACTAACATAGGATGTCCATCAAAAAAACACTTACTTATCTGGTGCCCAAGAATCTCCTTTTCTAAATACAACTAGTCTATGTTATTTTTTCTCTATTAGTCCAATTGCCAGCGAAGCCTTGTGCAAACTATTCAGCTGAGTTTGTAAATCTACAACAGTTACCGAGAGGAGAACAACATAATCGGCAAGTAACAAAATAAATAGTTTTACAGTGTCTAACAAAAAACGTACACCAGATCTTCCATTTTGTACAACCTTAAAGGCAAGTTTATTGATATATATAAAGAGAATAAAACCGGGCTGACAAGAGAGAGAGAGAGAGGGAGAGCGAGAGAGAGAGAGAGAGAGAGAGAGAGAGAGAGAGAGAGAGAGAGAGAGAGACAGAGACAGAGAGAGAACGTCTGTGAACTCTAATTATATAAAAAGTTTAAAAGAAATATTAAAAAAATAACAAAATAAAAAGATGATGTCACCATGGTAACGTCATGGATTTGCATAAGTTCGGTTTCACGCTGGAGACATAGGTAAAGACTAAGTACATACCCCACTTGAACCAAATCCCTTCAGTAGTTTGGGAGAATATATCAATAAAGAAATTAAAATATAACAACAAATTATGACTTTCCATTGATGACCTTCCCCGATACTCATACAATTTGTCATCTTGTAGGGATCACTATGTTCTAACTACATAAAAAGTTAGAAAAAAACCGCAATTAGTTTCAGAAAAAAGTGGGCAAAAGTGATGGCGAGACGCCGGATGGGCAAAGCCAAAAACATTAGTTACCAACAGCTTACGCTTCAACAACAAACGAATGAATGATTTATTTAAATTAAGAAAGAAAGCCAGGAGAAGAATTAATACTAGCAGGTTTATCAAGAATGGTGGTTAAACAGCACACACACACACATCCACATCCCTCACGAACAAATCTAACCAACAAGTAAGAAAACGATGGATTTACTTTTAATTATTTCTCAATGATGATTTTAAATACTTTTTCTGCAATGATTGGAACAAGTATGCATGTTGTCATCTTGCTTTCTTACTCACCATATCACACATAAGAAATAACTATAGAGACTTTTGTCAGATAATTATGTTGTTATAATCAGTTTTGTTCAATTTAACTAATTTATTTCAATTTCCAGTTAATATTGTTATTATTTAATATATTGACCACAAATGTGAATAAACGTTAAATTAAATACATACATTAATTTAGTTGCGGTGAGGTGTAGGCCGGGAAAATGCAACGGAAACTGAGCAAAAAGACCATTTAAAACATAAGTTGAATAATTAATTAATTAAGTGATTAATATTTCTGTAGTTTTTGCCACCATGTTAGGAAATTAGAAACCATAACCCTTAGAGAAAAAAAACACTTTATGATAAGAACAAAACTAAACTGTACCTCTCAACAATAATATAGCTATTGTAAGTGTAACATCGCTAGCCTTCCAACGTGCCGCTTCATCACCGTTATGCAGTTCAGTCCACGCACGATTTCGAGTTAAACTGAACAAGCAATGTGCAGACGGTTTTATATTGAAACAAATATTGCTAAGATGTTAAACAGACATTTCCATCAAAATTCAGCACAATCAAACACAAAACTAAAGCAAACGTCGACATGTCACACTTTGATTTTACAGTCTTAAAGAAAGAGCTGTGAATACCTCCATTAACTGAATCTTAACATTTTTATCTTCTCAGTTGTTTTTAATTTAAACTGTAATTTGAATTGCGAAATGACCCCTTTCTTTAAAAATATTAGGTGAAGCACATCAAAACTGTCTGACTCCTGAAAATTAAAGAAAATATAGTTTAACAACTTCCTCAATTTGTCTAGAAAATGAAGACAACTAAGATAAAGAAACGAAGGAAAGGTTTATAATTTATTATAATCAATAAACACTGAACGAGAAAAACATTGGTCGTGGTATAGAATTTTGATTGTTTTACGTAAGTTTCTTTTGGAAATCAGTGTAATTTGTTTTCAATATAGCTACAAAAATTATTGATTGGTTGGTTGGTTGTTGTTGTTTTTTCAAATTAATGTATTACTTTATCTGTTTTCTTGCTCGCTGGTTTTATTTGTTTCTTAAATCAAAAAGTATGTATTGTGATCAAATAAATCAAAAAGTATGTATTGTGAAGTCTCCTGTAAAAATGAGCTAAATGATCTAATGTAAAAATGAGCTAAGTGATCTAATGTAAAAAGGAATGCAACATTTTCAATTAATGGAACGGTTAAGTGCATAGTAAACATCGAACGAGACAGGTATTGCAATACTGATAATCACATACAGACTATGCGATGGAAATAAAAGCACAATACAAGAAAAAATTTAGACGTTGCGATGAACAAAGTATTGCACAATCCTTCCACCTCTTTTGCTAAACCGTATCAAGTTATTTTCAGCTATTTAGACCAGAAGGTTAATACGCAAGTGAATTTCAGGAGAAGCTGTGATGAAGATGTCCACATTTGTGAAACAGCAGTGCAAAACGTGGTGTGATATGAAATGAAATAGTTTTGTCACCAATTCGGCTATCATAACTTGCTTCGTTTCGGTCGAACATCAACTATATTGAAATAGCCTATGCAGTGCTCTTTCCAGCACAAAGAGTTGCCCAAGGAGCAGTCCGAAGTGAAGACTGAACTCACACTAATCAAGATGCTTATGTTATGAGGTGATGAGCGTCTGTGCACTGTATAACGTCACGGTCCAATATTCGGTCAGTAGGAGTGTTTATATTTAGCCTGCAATCTGTGCTTTATTCACATACAAAAAAAGGTTGTCTTTAAGGTGTCATCAGGATGACATGAAGATTAGGATGGGAGTTCAGTAGAATTCTGGTGGAATAGTATGAGACATTACATAATCCTATCCTATCCTATCCTATCCCCTAACTCGAAAGTCGTTGGAGCACCATAGATTATCGTTTAACCAACGTACTCAATCTTTCTCTGTCCTCAGCAATCTTAATGGCTTCGCTCAGTGTCAAGCCAGTCCTTTTTCGAAAGCTGTCCTCCCACCTCTTTTTCTGTTTCCCTCTTCTGCTTGTTTGCACCGTGCTTTGCAGGATAGTCTTTGCAAGGCCTGATGTTCTGGTGACGTGGCCCTACCATCGGAGTTTCAATTTCCTCACACCTCTGAGCATGTAATGGGGTTGTCCAAAGGCTTGTGTGATGGTATGTTGAACTTCGTCGTTGGTTGCTGGATATAGGAAATGCCCAGAAGTCTTATGTAGCACCTCATCTGCATGCTTGGTATTCGTTGTAGGTCTGCTGTGAAAGCCCATGTTTTGGAAGAGTATAGGAAGATGGAGATGATAAGCAAACTTACCTTAGAGTGTAGGCTGATGTTCTTGTCTTTACAAATGGGCTTCAATCTTGTCAGCGCCGCAGTTGTTTGTGCAATCCTGGGGAGGACTTCGTGTCGGGACCCATCTTTTGATACAATTGTTCCTAATTATTTGAAGCAGTGCATCGAGTTGAGGGATTGGCCTTGGACTTTGATGTCCGTGTTGATGTCATAGGTGTTGTTGGTCATCATTTTGGTCTTCTCAGCAGTTATTTTCATTCCAAAGGCTCTGGAGCTGGTGTCAAGCCTATGCATCAGCTCTTCAAGTTCTTGTTCCTCTTCAGACATTCCATCAATGTCATCCACAAAATGGAGGTTGGAGATTGCTTTACCCCTATGCTGACTGTGCCTTCATGATCTACAATGACAACTGATATGAAGCGCTCCATAAACATTTTTAAGAGTGTTTAGAGAGAGTAGGCATCCTCGACCCATGCCGATTGTTGTTCTAAACCAGTTCCAGAGGACGCTGTGGTGGAGGACTGCACTGGTAGCCTTGTCATACAGACTTTTGATGACTTCAATAATTTTAGGGCTGATGTTGTACACTGTCATGGTTGCCCACACAGCTGCATGCCAGACTCGATCAAATGCTTTCTTGGAATCTGTTGGTGCTGTAGGTATTTCTCGCAGATTATTCTGAGGTTTAAAATCTGCTCAGTGGTACTTGTCCTGCCATCAATCATGCTTGTTCTTCAGCTTTCATTTGTTCAGCTTGGGGTTTTAACCTGTTGAGTATTATTTTCAGGAGAATCTTGCTGGGATGATGTTGCGGTAGCTCTCACACTCCTGAAGATTACCCTTTTGGGGAAGAGTGATGATACGCGATTGGGTCCATAGTGTAGGCCACTCCCCACTCTGTCATATCTTGTTGCAGATAATGGCGATGACTTCAATCATCCCTTCTCCTCCTGCTTGAAGCAATTCTGCGGGTATATTGTTAACTCCCGCTGACTTCCCCTTCTTCAGCGATTGCACTGCTGCCACAATCTCTCGAAGAATTGGGAGGATTTCTTCTTCTTATCTGTTTTGTGGACATGCTAGAACTGGTGGGTTTCCGTTTTGTGTGTGGTTGTAAAGGTCAGAGCAGTATTCTGTCCATCTATCCACGATTTCTTGTTCTTCTATAAAGCACAAGCCAGACCTGCTTTGGATCGTGGAGACCTTGGGCTGTTAAACAATTGTCAGCCGCTTCACAGTATAGTAGGTCTTCTTGCTGCTGTTCTTGTTTAGACTGATCTCTATTTACGGGCATTGATCTTCTACCCAGTTCTCCTTTGCTGTATGCTTGCATTGTCACTGTTGATTGGTAAGTAGGCGTCAGCTCCCTGTGATATGTTCTTTTTCCTTTTTATCTCTTTTCGTTTGTCACACAGGTTCAAAAGTTAAGGCATGATCCATGGTTTCTTCTTCACAGAAATGCCGACAAAAGTCAGAACATTCTCCTGCCAGTTACGGAATCGAACCTGTAGTTCAATGGCACATATATCATGCAGAAACCCATCAGTCTCAGGGCCAAATTGGGCGACAAGGGTACCTCAGTGGACCATTGTGCAAGCCTTTATATGTTCGTTTAGGTGAAGTTGGTTCGACCCTGTGTATGCTGGATTGCCAATGGAAAAGGATTGGAACAACGTCTTCAGCTTGTTAAGTCAGCGCCTCCAGCTGCTCTTTCAGCTGAAAAGTACCCTATGAAAGAATAATCCATATGTTGCACACCATTCGCATCACTACAGGCTGCTCATTAACACGCCTTACTCGGGCCGGATAGGGTCGGGTAAATAATTGATGACGTGACACCGCCTGCGACTGTCTCGTTTCTCGTTCTCCCGAGGCATTGTTTGGGCGTGAAGATAAATCAAGGCTTTTAGGGAAGCTAGACAAACCTGATTGACGTTAACGTCAGCTCATCCATCAAACAGTAATAAGTCACCTTTAAACACACTTTGAAGTAGACTCAATCCCTCTAAACAAATAAGCCTCCGTTCGTTCGAAGAGGGAATGACCACTACTGTGATAAAAAGTGGTAGTAAACAAAAAGTAACTAAATAATCACCTGCCTAAATATCTAAGAAGGAGGAGGGGGAGGAGAAGGAGGACGAGGAGAAAAAGAAGAAGAAGAAGAAGAAGCTGTTAAAGGATACAAGAAGAAGAACATGAATGAGAGAGAGAGAGAGGGGGGAGAAAGAGAAAGAGAGAGAGAGGGGTGGGGGGTGGGGGTGGGAGAGGGGAAGAGATTGTGAGTGGGAAGTAGGGTACTGGAACTAAATAGTAATGGAATTAAGACTCCTTAAATTGTTTTTTTTAATTGCATTGCGAAAAAAGAAGAAAGGAACGTACGAACAAGAATGTTACTCTACCCACTTTCACTAAACTAAGGGTATAGTCTATATACGTTATTAGCGATATGATTTAGACGCACCTGTCCCCCTCATTCCAGTCATCATCTGGGCTTATAACCCTCATACATTTTTAACACTCCCGTACAATCTGGTGGGCCATAAACTATGTATGGCCCCTCGGACCTTTTTGTGATTTTGGTCAAGGCATACACATACGGACAGGGAAACGCACGCGCGGGCGCAACAACGCACGCATACCAATATACACAAACAATGTATAACAACCACCTTCATAAATAAGCAAATCAAAATAGTTCTGACCTAACACTTAAAAATAATAAGGACTTCGGTTTATTTTTAGTGGGTTATAAAGAACATAAATGGAAGTTAAAAATGCCCTCCTACTCAAAACTGAAGTTATTTGTTTTAAAGCGTTAAAAATAAAGTTAAACTAGAAGAACCGATGTTCCATGATTAACCTCATTAAATTGGTGCGAGTAAATCAAGGCAGTAATTGACCTATTTCCTCTTCATCATTTCCATACTCGCCATCCAATCTCGTAGTTTAAATAAAGAATGAGTCACCTATTTTCAACACACACAAAATAAGCTTTTGGAGTAATGAATAATCAACAACTGATACACATCAGAATTACTATTAATAAAGTAACTGCCCTATGTCTACGTCAGAATTCTTGATTGTAAAGTAACTGTTATTATACATCATAACTACTGATGCTAATGTCGATTGTGATGGCCTCTTCACACTGTGTAAGAGGAATTCCGCTTATGAAATCTGGAGGTTTGCGAGACACTAAACACAAATATACTGCTACTTCCACTAATGGAATACTGATACATAATAACACTAGAAAGCCCTGAGAGCCTTGCGCCCATACAATGTAGTGTCAATCTATGATGTATCATAGGAACTATGAATGGATTTGATGGATGTGATTCAACGTGAAAAGACAACGACCCACAACAAGAGACTTCAATTGAAATGTCACTATCTTCTTCCGTTCCCAGGGTCCATTTGGATTCACTATCTGTTAGTCTAGCTGGGGCTTCGGGCAAGAAATCAAGCTCCACTTCCGTGTAATGGAGGCGTCATCACGCTCAATTCATAGAAAACCCTTCGGTGCAAAGCCTAGAGAGGAAAAGAGATCTGCAACCTTAATAATGCTCATAGAATTTCACTTAATTTGCGCTGCCGTTAATGGCAATGCTGTTTAAGTGTTTTTGGAAAACTATGAGAGCTTTTGCATCTCACTCAAAATTGTGTACATTAAAGAATGCCCAAATACTATTAAATAATAATTAGGAGTGTGTCAAGCAATCTAAACGCTATAATTTTCAGCCTTTATATGCTGCAAAAATTTTCTACCCGCGCTGCATATTCAAATTAATTTCCATAAAATACCGATTGTCTAACTTTGGTAACTTTAAACCGTAACCTTTGGTGGATATAGAAAGGCGTTAGAGACTTTTCTCTCAGAGTCAGCTTTGTGAAAACAGTGTCCGTCTTCTCTATAACGATGCCTGTTTTTAACCGGCTCTGTAGAGTCATGTCACAGGATAATTGGATCAGGTCAGTCCAGTACTATTTTACGATAATTTCATATTGTCGTGATAGTAAATTTATCACAGCTGGGTGAACTCGCGTTCGGGTTCTTGTAATGCGTGGACTCGAACTCGGTCCGCGTTTTCCCCTCCGTATATTTTATTAATTTCTCGTAGAACGATCGTGTGTCCTAACCACTAGGTCGGCGCGCGCGCTACCGGTCCTCTTACCCCACCAACTTTGTTCACTTGAGGATACATAGGAAAAAACGCTTAAAATCTCTCTAAAGCACTGTTCAAATTCCGATAGTGGTTGACCCAAAGGATGAAAAGATCAACTCTAGTGCTGATATATCAGCGTGCCCTCTTCCTAATCAGCGAGCTAACCATTTCTCGTCGCTGCATCACATCTGCACCGCTAATGTTGAATACACTAACGACCCGAGTAGCGTTGCAGGCTGTGTGCATGAGAGCGTTGCTAGCGGGTGATGGATGCGCACAAGCTAAGCTGATTTAAACTGAACTATACAGTAATAGAAATGTTCAGTAGACCTTCTTATGCTTACTCTATGCTTGTTCGTATTAGATGTTGTGGTTGCTGTTGCTTTTGCATCTTCACCCTCAGTTCCGACCTCCCTCGACGGCTGTGCCAGATTTCATGTTGTAATTCATAGCTTCAAACTAAGTTCGAAGATAACTGCACTAGGCAACAGTTACTAAGAACAAGCATTTGGTTGTGTGTGCTTTTTGTTTTAAAAACAAAGTATTCATTACGGAATTTTCTAATAAGATATTAATTTCTCTTTAAAAAACACAAATAATCATTTTTTTCATTTGTAAATGAAGCATCCGTTTGACCATTTTAAAATAGGATATCGAATTTGTTTTTAATCAAATAATGTATCAATTACGCCATTTTCAAATGAGGCACTCCTATTTATCATTTTCTCATAATGACATATCCGGTTCGTTACTTTCAAAAGAGGAACCCATTTTATCATTTTTAAATTAGGTATCTTTTCCTCTCATTTTTCTAATGAGGTATTTAAAATGCGAAATTCTTGAACTTTTTGAACTTTTAATTTTTCAAATGAGATATCCGTTTTATCATTTACCAAAAAATATTGATGAAAACATTCGCTATTAATACTTGCACCCTGGACGCGTGATTTGGTCGTCGATGTCGACCTCAATCTCGAAACCGCCCCCCCCCCTTCCCTCACCCTCCCTCCCACACCCTATCTCTCTCTCCTCTCTTTATCCGCTCTCTCCCGCAATCAAAACACAATGCCGCTGTAGAATTGCTTCGAGTGTCCTTTTGCAGCTGAGGTCTCACTGTCGATTTATTTCCCTCTCCTATCCTATCTTAACCGTGTTGCTAGTCAATTCTTTCATAGTATTGTGTCCGCTAAGGATTCAACACTACTTCGTCCTTTTGCTTTTTTGTCTTAATTGTCTGTCTCTGTTCATACTAGCTTCCCCTTACTACTCTTCTTTGCCTCAAACATCCTTACCAGTCCTGTCAACTTTTAAAGAAGTGTTCTCCGAAGGCTAGGTTTAATCTACATTTCTTTTTTATCAATAACGCCTCAATCACAGCCTTTTAAAAATACAATTTCAGTAGTTAATTGCATTGTTTGTTTTCTTTCATTTTCTGCACATTGTCGTCTTTCCATGCTTTCTGCACACCACCTTCTTTGCAAACAACCTGTAAAAGGGTAAACCCTGTCCACCTTCAACACCATATTCCTTATTTTCATTTTTAGTTCCCGAGCTTTAAGCTCCAGCTACAGCTCGGGAGCTAGTGTTTTTTGCTTATCTTCTTCTTCTTCTTCTCAATCTCAATACTCTTCTTCTTCTTTTTCTTCTTCTTCTTCTTCTTCTTCTTCTTCTTCTTCTTCTTCTTCTTCTTCTTCTTCTTCTTCTTCTTCTTCTTCTTCTTCTCATTCTCTCTCCCTCTCCCTCTCCTTTATCTTTGAAAGAAAATAGCATCCTCTTTCCTTCTCCTGCGATGACTTCTTTACTTCCTTTCCTTCCGTTATCTTTTGCCCAATTACAAATGATTACACCTTTTCTGTCTTGTGTCTCCTTTGTTGACCAACCCCTTTCTCACGATCTCATCCTTCTTCCTGTGTCTTTCATTCTGTTAGTATTTATTCTTTGCTCTCTTGACTACTTCGAGTGTTATGCTCCTTTCTGAAAAAACAAAAATTAGCTCATTACTCTCTGCACAGATAGCAGTCTGGGCAAAACTGCTGTCAATCGGACAATGGAAAGAGCATAAAGAATTGAAAAATATTTTTCTACAATTTATTTCCCTCTCGTTATCTCTCTCTCTCTCTCTCTCTCTCTCTCTCTCTCTCTCTCTCTCTCTCTCTCTCTCTCTCTCTCAATGTTTTCCACTAGTTATCTTATTTTCTCTCTAACCCTCCACCTTCTCTCTCTCTCTCTCAGTGTTATTATTCCCACATATTCTCGATCAACCACGCGCTCTCCGTTCTTCTTTCCCTCCCATATCCTTCCTCTCATCCACTCCACCCACCTCATTATTTCTCTCCATCCCTCTTCTCTTTCACTCATTTTTTCTTTCCCTTCCTAACTCTCCGTTCTTTACGAAAGTGATAAAGTGAAGAGAAGACAAAGAGACGGGAAGCACCTTAAGAGAGGTCTAGTCTGGAATCCTCCTAGAGCATCTCCAGGAAGCCCTAATGTGGCACGTCACGGGCCTGAGAAAGATCTACGAGAACTTTCAACAATCGCAGAGCACCCTTTGCAACAAGACCACAGCCATCCAGAGCTTTGCAAGTACTCCTTAAGACTTTGAAACCTATTGGATGCGTTGTAGCATTTGAACAACCGACAGTTCAATCAAGACCTCTGGTCCCACGTAAAATCGTTAATAGAATATAAATTACTGCAAATTAGAGTATAAAATGTTGCGTGGTCACCAAATCTAGTTTTAAAATATACCTTTATAATAAACAGGATTATCTGTAGAATTTGAAAAAAGTCCACTGCTATGTACATTACAGAAAACAACAACAACACTCAAAAAACAACCTGGAATGTCCAGAATGATGAGCGAACTCACACAGGATCCTTTACAGCAAGATTACAGACTCCGCAGGTACTCAACAAAGATTCACGCTCATAGGACACAGTAAAAATGCTTAATACTACACAAGAAAAGTGCATATCCGCTCTAAATCTAATTCTTTCGAGAGGAAAAAAAAACATAGCCATTTCTCGATGCATGATAAATGTTTTGTTAAATTAAACTTTGTTTACTGGGGACGAGGAGTGGGGGTAGGAGGGCAGGGTTGCGGAAAGGGATGGGACCGGAATAACAACACTAGCAATATTGGACAACGCTTGTGAATGTTTTGTCGCGATTCGAAATTAGACACTCTAACTAAAACATAAATTAATATCATTATATAATTTAAATTGGTTTCTAAGAAAGGTAATCTACGATGCATAATAAGTCGATTTTGAAGTGGCCAGTGGGTGGAGGCAGTGGAGGTATCGAGTAACATCCCTAACTTACTGCATCATCCTTGTGGAACAGAACATGGGTTCATTCTTTCTCCGATAGGGAGAGGCAAGGGGAAAGAAATCTGTTCCTATTCCGTAGCTGTAGATGAAAGGAGAGACAAGCAGGATTTCAGGGCGCCAATCTCTGCCCAATTAAAGACTATCCCGAAAACACGGCAAATGAGAAAAAAAGTGCAACAACGGGGGTAATTGAGTTTTTCTGGATAGCATTTCAAAAAGCCTTCCACTTCAAACTAGGCCCATTCTTCCCTTCTTGATGTAAGAGCGGTTTTTCTACGGTTAACTATTCACCGGTTAATAGATTTCTAAACACAAAATTGCTATCAATAGATTGTTTTCCCCCAAAGTCATTCCCTATACCATTAATCAGGGAATGTCACGCACGCACGCACGCGCGCGTGCTCACACACACCTACACGCACACACACACACACACCTATTTTTGTAAAAACGACATTATGATGACTGTTGTGAAAAAAACAGGGATTATTTTGACACACTTTTCATTTTCGTGACATTATTTTGACATTTTCAAATTTTTGAACCTATCCCTAACCCTAACCCTAACCCTAACCCCTAACCCAAACTCTAACCCTAACCCTAACCCTTAACCTAACCCTATGCCTAAAACAGCTCTAACTCAGCAGGGAACTATTTTGACGTCAAAATAGGGCGCCCTTCCAAAAAAGTCAAAAGAAACTATGTGGAGTTCCATGAGTGTGTCACTGTAACGTCGTTTCTACATGCCCACACACACACACACACACACACACACACACACAATTCTGATTTTCATTTGGGTCACTGAGCTATCGTGCAACAATATCAGCGGCAAAAATTCAAGAGCAGGGGGGTTCGGACTTTAATTTTCTACTCTTTGTGTTTAGACTGAGATAATAGAATCTTCGTTGTGAAAATTATTCTGACACATTATATTCAATGTTAATCCTGGCTGAAACGGGTTTCTGGCTGAAAGCCAAGAAACAAAACCCGAACAACGGAGCGAACTAGGGTGTCGACATACTTTAAAATATGGATAATAAAATACAGCAAAATAAAGGAAACAAAGTTTCTACCGTTCAAGGAGCGAATAATAATGTACTTTGTCGTCCTTTTCTTTCATTAACATTAGTAAAGCGAGTTCGGGATCTTAATTAAATACATAAAAAGAGGCTATGTATAATTGAATTGGTTAAATAAGAAGAGCTAAAATATTTAAATTAATAAAACTAACTCGTTATTTAATTTTTTAGATCTGTTAATAGAGTAAAGTGACGTTGCTCAAATTATCTCTTCTTTATTTCTTCATTAAAAAAAAAAAAGACCGATCTATTAAATTCGTGAAGCTGTAAATTCCAGAACTTCAACTAAAGAGAATTCTGACATCACGCTGTGGTTTAGTCTTAAGGAATTTCATATTAAGTCTACTGGAACCGCAGTTCGCTTTTCAACCTATAATCTTTATTATATATAGGCTTACTGCGGTTCCAGTAGACTTAATATGAAATTTCGCAGCATTTATAAAAACGATTATAGCTTGGAAAGCGAACTGCGGTTATATATATATATGAGGGGTATAGCAAACGCAAAATCCCCCCTCTTTCACCCTCATCCACCTTCTTCAACAATTTTTTTAAAGCAAATACATATTTTTTAGGAACCGAATCCTTCAACTGGAAGAAAATGTTTTATAAAAGAAACAGAATCCGAAAGCAGGAAGAAAACTGCATCATAAAAATCCAGTCACGGCTGTTAAAAGGAAATGTGCTCTCACAATAGGATGTTGGGGAGGATGTGGAACTACAATTACAGCTTTACAAGGATCGTGGGAGGCTTTTCTACCATTAACTTTTTTTACGCGTTTCGTGGGCGCGCTTGGTGTCAGTGGGCGTTGAAAGTGTAAGTGTGAGTGTGTTCAGTTAATGCGGGTTTTTTCCCCTCGTGTAGGTGGTGTGTCTGCTTATCTGTCTTCTCTATCTCTTCCCATGATTTTCATTCTTCTTCTACTCAATTTCATCCAAATGTTACAAAAATGGCTAAATCTCATGTTGATAGACTTTTATAGACTGACTGAAAATTAATTTTTAAATAGTTTTTTTTATGTTTTAAAAGTGTAATGTTAATTGTCTAATGTCACCTAAATATGAACAGACATTAAATAATATACTGACATTACTCAATTTATTCAGTATTTCCTTCTATTGGCAAAATAATGTTTCCTATTGTATTTCCAGAATTATCTCAAAATGTTTTGAAATAGTCGGGAAACAGAACGAGAGAAAATGTTGGTCGGTCGGTCGGGCCTTACGTCTATCGGTCCGTTGGAAGCTATATCTCAAGAACCACTGAACGGATTTTGATCGACCAAACTTCATAGGAACATTACCTAGGTTAGTGGCCTGCCTCCCGTGCTCATAGTTGCTATGCCGCAAAGAGGCCAAGGTCATTGGAGTCATTCTGTTGCTAAACACGTTTTGCTCAATACTTCAAAAAATGGCGGAAGCGATTTGGTTGAGTTTTAATATACATGTATAGGAACTTTAATTGTGATGTGTTATTTTTTGCTTTATAAAATAAAAACTGAAATTCATCATGTTTACGTTGTACATACTTTCACTACCACTTAGCATGTTACATCGTTAGAATTTGTACTTCAGCAAAAGTCAAGGTCATTGGGCTTCACCATTTTCCAAACATCTTTTGCGCTGAATTGAAGAATGTTCTGACGAGAATTGGATAATTTTTGGTGTGCGGATAGTTCAGACCGTGGCCTATCATTCCATGTTTTCCTTGGCATTGTTTAGGATAAAGCCCAGTCACTACACCACCAAGAAAAATTATTTTTAAATGGGTATTTTTTCGGAAAAGTGTAAGTATACACCAGACTTGAACCCAAACCCCACAGTAGTTTGGGAAAAAATACGGCTAGAATAAAAACCGCATAACAAATTATGACGTCACCATGATGACGTCAATTAATATATATATATATATATATATATATATATATATATATATATATATATATATATATATATATATAGATATAGATATAGATATAGATAGATAGATAGATAGATAGATAGATAGATAGATAGATAGATAGATAGATAGATAGATAGATAGATAGATATGATAGTTTTGTTTAAGGTTCAAGGCGTCTGTACACCTTAATTATTTAAGAAGTGTAAACAAGTTTTTTAATTCTAAAAAAAAAAAAAAGATTTCACCCGATTTGCATAAGTTTGGTTTCACCTTGGAGGCAGAGGTAAAGCCCAAGTGTATAACAAAGTTAACCAAATCCCTCCAAAAGATTGAGAGAAAATAGGATTAGAAAAAAAACAACAACAAATTATGACGTCACTGTTACACTCAGTTTGATGATGGTGTTTTCTATCAGTATCTGATTCAGCCCCGATGCTTGAATTCCTGATAGTTGTGTAACTCAGATTCGTTTATTCACACAGCCCGTCCAAACAGCATACAATTCACAAAGTCGACGTATGAAGTTTTCCACTTTTATTCAGCACACATCAACAACTGCATACAATTCTCAACTCAACTCAACAACTTTCACAGCAACTCTCCAAATCACTATCAACAACTTTACTCTCTCAACAGCGACTCGGCTCACGATTAAATAACCTCTCTCTTTTCTGGAACAATATGGTACATGGTAGAAATGACGTACTGCCACCAATCGAACTAAAGATCGTCATCACTGGCTTACGTCATTACACATTTTCTCTACTTCCGGGAACATTCACGACCTTCGATATCCATCCAGAAATTTCTATCAAGAGTAAACACGCAGATCCAGAAACTTCGCAAATTATCAACGTTATACAAAGCCTCTCCTAACAACAATGCAAACTCAAATCAAAGGTAAATAAACTCCATTATTGAATACTTTGCAAATCGAAACGATTAGATCTATCGTACACGCTTCAGCCATACTATCATTCGCGTTTCAACGTAACATAACCCCCCACTCAAGAAGAAATTTACCTAATTTCTTTCAACAACGTTGAAACGTAATGCACAAACAAAGTTCAGAATTAAAACTTATTTCAGACTGTCTGAACACTGTCAATGTTCTCAGCTCATTCACACAGAGTCAATGGTTTTCATCTTCAAATCTGTCTGGATATTGTCAATGTTCACAGTTTATCTACACGGTTAATGTTTTTTACTCACACACTCTGCTGAGGAAGTCCGCACCAACATTGTCTGATCCTTTGATAGATTCTACTCGCATGTTAAAGTTCTGCAAGTACATAGCCCATCTCATGATGCGACTGTTCACAAACTTGGCAGAGTTCAAGTAAGTTAACGGCTTATGATCAGTCTGCAGCACGAACTTCACTCCTTGAAGGTACAGTTCGAACTTCCGGATTCCCCATATGATGGCAAGGCACTCTTTCTCCATGGTCGAGTAATTTTTCTCAGCCCTGGACAGCTTCTTGCTGGCGTAACTGACCGGAAATAGTTTCCCTTCGTGTTCTTGCATCAGTATGGCGCCGATGCCTTCGTCCGCTGCGTCTGTCCTTAAGACGAATTCCTTGGAAGTATCGGGCAGTCGTAGCACCGGATCCTTCGAAAGGAGGTCGCGCACAGTCTGGTATGCCCTCTCCTGAGACGGTCCCCACTGCACTTGGTTTGGACAGCCTTTCCGCACCAGGTCCGACAAGGGTGCTGTGATGGCGGAGTAGTTTGGTACAAACTCCCTGTAGTATCCAGCCAACCCCAGGAAAGATCGCACCTGCTTCTTGGTTTGGGGACGTGGAGCGTTCAGAATCTTGGTGACGTTTTCTAGTAGAAGCCCCTTCTGTCCTTCTTTCAGCGAATGGCCGATAAAGTCTACGTTGTCAGTCCCCAGAATACACTTACTGGGTCTCACGGTCAGGTTGGCTTCTGTGAGACGGTGAAACAGCTCCCTCAAGGTCTGCAGATGCTCTTCCCAGGTGCGGGTGTGGACTAGCAGGTCGTCCCAGTAACACACGACGTTGTCCATCCCTTTGAGCATCTTCCTCATTCCTCTCTTCAGGGTAGCTCCGCTGTTGACCATGCCAAAGGGCATCCTTAGGCACTCGTACGTCCCATCAGGAGTTATGAAAGCAGTCTTTGGTATGTCCTGTTGACGCACGGGGACTTGCCAATAACCCTTGCTGAGGTCAATCTTTGAGAAGATTCTACTCCCCGATAGTTGGCGGAAGAGGTCTGCTGCGGTGGGCATCGGCTCAGGGTCGAAGACGGTGATCTTATTAACCTTCCTGTAGTCGATGCATACTCTGTTGCTCCCGTCCTTCTTTTTCACGACCACGACAGGTGACGCGTAGGGGGAACTGGACTCCCTGATGATGCCCATCTTCAGCATCTCATCGATGTCTTTCTTCAAGGATTCACGGGCCTTGAAAGGGATCGGGAAGGGCTTGGATCGAACAGGGATATTCGAAGTGAGGTGGACTTCGTGTTCGACCAAAGTTGTAGAGCCAGGGACATCGCTGAAGTTGTGGGGAAACTCGCCCATAAGGTCCTTGAGCTCCATCTTTTGACCTTCCGTCAAGCTTGGTCCTAGCTTAACATCATCGATGCCTTCTTTGCTGTGGAAGTCTCCCAGTTCCAGCAGTTCTTCGCTGTCAAAGCTGTCGTCGGTCACAGCTGCTGTGGCTGCGTGCACAGTCTCTGATGGCCTCTCCACGTACAGCTTAAGGAGGTTGGCGTGGTATATTTTGGAATGCTGGCCGACCTTCACCTTGTAGTCGTTGATTCCCACCACGGTCTCCACTTCGTACGGGCCTTTCCACTGCATCAGCAACTTATTGTGATCGGTAGGTAGCAGCACCAGCACTTTGTTGCCAGGTTTGAACTTCCTGTTCACAGCCCTACGGTCATAGTAGTGCTTTCCACAGTCCTGGGACTTCTTCAGGTTTTCTCTGGCTATCTCGAGAGTCTGCTCCAGCTTCTCTCGTAGCTCAAACACGTACTGGTAACTGTTCTTCACCTCTGGGGTGTCCACTTCCTTCGTCCACAGTTCTTTTAGGATGTGCATCGGCCCTCGGATGGTTCTTCCGTACAGCAGCTCGAACGGAGAGAAGCCGGTGGACTCCTGCGGTACTTCTCTGTAGGCGAAAAGTAAGGCGTTGATGTAGCGATGCCATTGTCTGGGCTGCTCGCTGCACAGTTTCTTCAAGGTGGACTTCAACGTAGCATTGAACTTTTCGACAAGCCCGTTGCACATTGGATGGTAGGGTGTCGTAGTTAAATGCCGGATGCTCAGCAGTCTGTTGACCTCCTTCATACAGTCAGAGACGAACTGCGTCCCGAGGTCTGTCAGAATTTCTTCAGGCACTCCAAGTCTACTGAACATGTCCACCAGTGCCTCTGCTACAGTTTCAGAGTCAATCTTCTTCAGCGGCACTGCTTCTGGGTACCGAGTCGCATAGTCTACCAAAGTCAGTACCCATCGATGACCTTCTTCACTCGGAGGTCTTATTTCACCGATTAAGTCTAAGGCCACCCTCTTGAAAGGTCGGTCGATCAGGGGCATCCTCTGCATAGGCACTTTCGGGACCCTTCCTCGAGGTATGGTCTTCTGGCAAATGTCACATGATCGACAGAAACGGCTGACGTCCGCATGAAGTCCTGGCCAGTAGAACACCGCCTGGATTCTGTCTGACGTCTTCTTGATGCCTAGGTGACCTCCCATGATTGAGTCATGCGCTACTTCCATCACTTGGCGCCTTAGGGGTAACGGTACCAAAACTTGACGTAGTGGTTTACCTCCGTTGACCCTCGGGTGCTGGAAGATTCGATACAGGATCTTGGCCTTCACCTCAAAATAGACCGTGCCACTGCCCTTGGTCACGTGGTCTTGGCGGTTCCTGTACTTGTTTAAAGTACTGTCAGCTTCCTGGAGCTGGATCAGCTTATCTCTGTCCACGATGGCAGCTTTGGAGTTGTCGGCGACCTTCAGTGGCGTAGACGTCTTGTCTCTCTTGGCCTGGGCCCTGGTTGTAACAGCACCGACGATCTCTGGTCGGCAGGGCTGAGCCGGAGTAACCACATTGTCCCGTAGCAGCTCTGTAAGGTCTCCATCGGGAAACGGCAATGGATCCTCCTCCACAACTTCGACGTGTTGAGTTGAGGCAGGACTCCACTCTGGATCGGGGTCGTCGGGTCGTCTCGCGCCGTCGATATTCCCGATCATCAAATCGTATAGCGGCTTTTTCAGGCAAACCGCTTCTACTTCACCTATGTAAAAAGGGGTGTTGACGTGAATCTTCGCAACTGGCGCTCTCACACATTTGCTGTCGGCCATAAGTGTCCATTTTGAATCGCCAGTGAACTGTTCTTTAGCGATTAGGTCTTCTCTGACGATGACCCCACTGCAGCCAGAGTCTCTTAAGACAGTCACTTCATGATTTCCGACGCGTCCCTTTGAAACAGGCATGTTCTGGACGGTCACAGCTGCGCTGGCGACGACGGGGATGGATTTTCCGTTGGCAAGGAGAAGTTGGCCATCGGTCATGCACCCTTGCACGTCCGCAGGGGTAGCTGTGCGCTCGGTCTCACTCGGAAGAATGACGCTCCCGCCGCACACCTGATGGTCAGATCTACTGGTTTGCCGTTGATTGGAAAACCGCCTCTGCCGGTTGCCCGCCGCTGCGTTGTCCGTACTGCTCCGCTGTCCGCTACTTTTGTTTTGAGGACAGTTAGAAGCTCTGTGGTCTGTAGCGTTGCAGGTGAAACAGCCCCTTGAATGCCCTTCCCTGGGAGGAGGCGTGGAGTCCGTGTGTCTCTGGCTCGTCTGGCTCCCCTGGATCTGGTTCACATGGTTTCCAGTCTTCTGAAAATGTTTCGTCGCGCTGGGTGGCCCCAGGGTTTTCCCATGAGCGATAAGATATCTTTCAGCAGCCTCAGTCACATCTTTAAGCGTCTGCAGCTTTTGTTCTTCTAAGTGGGTCGCTAGGTCCTTGTGACAGGCATTGAGAAATTGTTCTTTCACAATCAGGTCATGGAGACTGTCGTAAGACTTCATTTCGCCTGATAACTCCACCCACTTGTGTAGATATGACGACAGGCGCTCCACAAACTGCTTTGGCGTCTCGTCTGACTTAGGCCGGCATTCACGGAAGCGTTTACGGTAGCCCTTCTCTGTAAAGTTGTAGCACTGCAACAGGGCCTCTTTCAAGACGTCGTAGTTTTTGGCGTCATCGTTCGACAGTCTGGTGTAAACTTCGAGAGCTTGCCCCGTCAGAAGTGCACTTAGTCGAATCGCCCAGTCTCGAGGTTGCCAGTTGGAGCTTTCGGCGAACCTTTCGAATCTCGCCAGATAACAGTCGATCTGGTCCTTCCCGTCGACGAAAGCTGGCAATTTTGGAGCCGTATGGTCGTTGGTGACTTGTGGCGCATGCTGATTGTTCTGGATACGCGCCAACTCTAGCTGGTACTGACGCTCAGCCTCTAATTGTCTCTCGTCCATCTCGTCACGCCGACGCTGTTCCTCTAACTCTCTTTCTTGACGCTGCTGTTCAATTTCCAGACGCTTCAGTTCAATCTGAGACTTGACGTACTCCGTCAGCTGCTTGCCTTTTAGATTCAGTTGCATCCCTTTCTGCCAGAAGTCAGCCATCTTGATGCTTTTCTGGAAAGTTCTTTTCTGGAAAGTTCTTTTTCTAGAAAGTTCTTGACTGTAGAGTTCTTTTTTTCTGGAAAGTTCTTGACTGTGCTGTACCTTTCTAGACTGTTCTAGAACAGCACGCTTTCTGCAGTAGCGCTGATGCTTATCACTAGTCGCCTTCGCTGACGTAGGCCCCGCTGTCCTCGTCGTATGCGACGCTGCACCACGCTGGTGTTGATGTATACGCTCCTGTGCTGAAGTAGACGCGACGTCCGCTCGCCGCTCTCTGTAACACTGGCGATGTAGCTCCGAGACTGTCCCTCGACGTAGTCCTGCGGCAGCCACGTAGTCCCGCTCTGTTGTTCGCTCACGAAGCAACTCTTCGGCGACTACACGCCCTTGCAGTCAACCCGAATCTATCGGATGTAGTCCCAGTATGTTGGCCCCTCTCGACGCAACTTGTTGGCGGCTACCCTCGATGACTGCCTCTCGTAACGTTGACTCGCTTGTTGTAGCAGTTGAACCCTTGGCTATGGCGTGAATCGCGGCTTGACCCCCAAAATGTTACACTCAGTTTGATGATGGTGTTTTCTATCAGTATCTGATTCAGCCCCGATGCTTGAATTCCTGATAGTTGTGTAACTCAGATTCGTTTATTCACACAGCCCGTCCAAACAGCATACAATTCACAAAGTCGACGTATGAAGTTTTCCACTTTTATTCAGCACACATCAACAACTGCATACAATTCTCAACTCAACTCAACAACTTTCACAGCAACTCTCCAAATCACTATCAACAACTTTACTCTCTCAACAGCGACTCGGCTCACGATTAAATAACCTCTCTCTTTTCTGGAACAATATGGTACATGGTAGAAATGACGTACTGCCACCAATCGAACTAAAGATCGTCATCACTGGCTTACGTCATTACACATTTTCTCTACTTCCGGGAACATTCACGACCTTCGATATCCATCCAGAAATTTCTATCAAGAGTAAACACGCAGATCCAGAAACTTCGCAAATTATCAACGTTATACAAAGCCTCTCCTAACAACAATGCAAACTCAAATCAAAGGTAAATAAACTCCATTATTGAATACTTTGCAAATCGAAACGATTAGATCTATCGTACACGCTTCAGCCATACTATCATTCGCGTTTCAACGTAACAGTCACCGTAATGGCGTCACTCGATATACATACCCTTTTTGCACTGGTATCGTTCAATATTTCCTAACTATTATTTTGAACTAAATTGCAAAGAAATTCGCCCATTAGTTTAAGAGAAAAGTGCGCGAATATCACCTCTGCACGGACGCCGGCCACCACGATGACGTCACTCGATATAAATAAGTTTTGGCTAAGGCTCAATGCATCTGTACACTCTCATTACATACAAAGTTTAATCCTATCCTATCCTATCCCGTAACTCGAAAGTCCTTGGGGCACCACAGATAATCGATTAACCCGCGTACTCCTTCTTTCCCTGTCCTCAGCAACCCCAATGGCCTCGCTCAGTGTCAAGCCAGTCAATACTCGGATGTTGTTCTCCCACGTCTTTTTTGTCTCCATCTTCTTCTGCCTCCTTGCACCGTGCCTTGCAGGATGATCTTTTCGAAGCCTGATGCTCTGGTAACGTGGCCATACCATCGGAGCTTCCGTTTCTTCACCACTGTTAGCATGTCATCGTGTTGTAAAATGGCTTGTGGACTCCGTCGTTGGTGATGTGCTGGGTATTGGAAATGTCTCATGTAGCACCTCATCTCCATGCTTTGTATTCTTCGTTGTAGGTCAGCTGTGAGGGTCCAATTTCGCCAGCGTATATGAAGATGGAGATGACAATGTAGGGCAGCAACCTTACCTTGGAATGTAGACTGACGGTCTATCATACGGTGTGTCTTGGGCAACAAAGACCTGGCAGGGCCCAATCCTCTCCAGGCTATTGGCCACAGCCAAAATCCACGAGTACAGCGTGGCTCGTCTTGGCCCAGAGCACGTGGTCGTTGAACCTCTAGTAACGTGAGGTCCCTCCGTCCAAGCCGGTGACTTCTATGTAGAAGACTTTCGCCCAGTGATGCCGTGCTGACATCACCCGCTTAATCGTCTCTTACGACACGCCGGGAAACGTTTCTATTCTATTCAGTACCCGAACCCACAGAGCAAACAAAGTTGAAAGAAAATGTAAATGAAAATAAAATCATGATTACGTCATTCGATTTGCATAGCTTGAAATATTTAGGAGTCATTGTGTCAGACAATTAGTCCCGACAGAAAGTCCTCTCCAGGATCGCACAAACAACTGCTGCCCTGACAAGGCTGAAGCCCATTTGGAAAGACAGGACCATCAGTCTACATTCCAAGGTAAGACTACTGCGCTCCCTTGTCATCTCCATCTTCCTATACGCTTGCGAAACATGGACACTCGCAGCAGATCTACAACGTCGAAAAATACAAAGCATGGAGATGAGGTGGTACAGAAGACTTCTGGGCATTTCCTATACACAGCACATCACCAAATCCGACAGACCATCACACAAGCCATTGGACAACACGATGACATGCTCACAGTGGTGAAGAAACGGAAACTACGATGGTATGGCCATGTCACCAGAGCATCAGGCCTTGCAAAGACCATCCTGCAAGGCACGGTGCAAGGAGTCAGAAGAAGAGGGAGACCGAAAAAGAGGTGGGAGGACAACATTCGAGAATGGACTGGCTCGACACTGAGCGAAGTCATGATGGTTGCTGAGAGCAGAGAAAGATGGAGTACGCTGGTTAAACGACCACCTGTGGTGCCCCTGCGACCTTCGAGTTACGGTGATAGGATAGGATAAGATAGGATAGGGTTCACTATTTCCTAACTAAATAACAATTTGCAAAGAAATTCGTCCATTAGTTTCAGAGAAAAGTGCGCAAATATTACCTCCGGACGCCGGACCAACGGACAAAACCAAAAGCAATAGCTCTAGAGGTGAGCTTAAAGCTCGGGAACTAATAAGTATTGTAGTTTATGTACATTCACTCGTGCTGGATTTCAGTCAAAGTATAATTGCCATGTCCCGCTTTCGTGTTTTAAGCTGATATTTCAGGGAAACGCAATGTCACGCCTTTTTGTCCACTAAGGTTTCTATACGTGCGTTCAGTTGACAACCAACCTCTTAACACTGACAGTGACGAGAAGAAAAATAAAATTCATTTTACTTCATATAGTTGTCTTTTCTTGTTTTTATATTCATTATTCGTCTTCGTTTTTTTACGACCACTATGTTGTTGTTCTTCATTTACTTGTTTTGCTTCCTCTTTAAGATTTTTGTATCCTTCTTCTTCTACTTTACGGTTTCTTTTCCTTAAGACTTTCCTTGTACTTCTACTTGTTCTGCTTCTTTGAGATTGTTCTCTTCTTGTTTTTTTAGTTCTTTTTTTTGTTTCTTGTTCTTCTTGTTCTTGTTCTTCTTTTTACTTCTTCGTCTCGAATGACCTTTGGTTTTAACAGACGTTAATCAAATATACTAATACTACTTCTTACTCCTTCCTCCTCTTAAGTTGTGTCGATCTCCTTTCTTCATTTTACTATATTGTTTTATTATTTATTTTTTATATCTTCTTCCAGGATGGCTACGTGCCCTGCATTGACAATTAATATCCAAGTTTACATCAACGCCAAACCGGCGCTCGTCTTCAATTCTTCTTTAACTTTCAACTACAAGCCTTTATTCGTCTTCTTCTTTCTTCTTCAAGAGCCAAATGTGCTGCGTTGAGATGCAATATCAGAATTTTCACCAACGGCAACACTTCCATCTTCATTTTATTCCTGCAACCTTCCTCTTGTTGTACTGTACATTGTGTTTTGGACCCTCCTCCTTCTGCCCTTCTTGCTTCTCCTCTTCCTGTTTCTTAGTTATGTGTTTTCGCTGTAGTTGATCTTTGCTATTTAATTGCATTTCTTTGTTCTCTTTCTTACCTCTCTTTGTTTATTGACTTTGTTGTCTCGAGCTTTTCCCTTGCAATTACAATTTTATTTGAATTAGCTGTCATCTACCGTCTCTCCATCCTCTTTCTCCACTTTCTTCTTCTTCCCTTACCCCTTTCTTGTTTTCCTCCTTCGTGTTCTTGCTGTTGTTCTTATAGAATTATTACTTCTCGTTCCTTCGTCAAGTGCAGGACGCCACATAATATTAAACACTTAAAGCCCACATTGTTTTTTGTATTTCTCCCTCTTCTTTTTATTCCTATAAAAATGGAAGTGCTGTTCTGGGTCTGAGTGCAGCGACGAGATTAGAATAATATCCATTTACGACAACAGGCTTCTTCTATTTTTTTTCATTCTATGTGTAAGGTTGTTTTGGTATGTTTTTGTTTTTCTAATTCGATGGAAGGTTTGTTAGTTTCTTTTAGTTTGATTGTGCGCGTTTCGTTTCGCTGATCTGTTACTGTGGGTGTATGTTTGTTTGTTGTGGTTACTTTTTGTGTAGCTTACTCCGTGCGTCTGCGCGCTCGCGTTTGTATCCATGTGTGTGTGTGTGTGTGTGTGTGTGTGTGTGTGTGGGTGTGTGTGTGTGTGTGTGTGTGTGTGTGTGTGTGGGTGTGAGTGGTCAAGGCGAGTACAGACAACCCAGTTGTTTCTGTCATTTTAGTACCAAAGCAGAACATTATTGCTGGACGTTTATTGTTCTGTTAGGCTCTACTACTAAATAGTCTCAAAGAGTTACCGAAGATGCTGGATACGTATCGTTGTGTTAGACTATGCTGCTATTTCTTTTCTCAAAGTGCTTGTATTTCAAAACTGATTGCTGCACATTATTGTTCTTTCAGTCTCAAAGTGGGATCGTAAGATTGTGCTGAATATTTACTGTTCTATTAGACTGGACGCTTCAATAATTATGGTTTCAAGATGGCATTGTCAACATTGCTGGACAAATTGTTCTGTTAGACTACGCTGCTGTATTGGTTCAAAGCGGTTTTGTTTCTGAAGTGATTGCTGCAGATTTACTGTTCTGTCAGTTTCAAAGCGGACGCGAAGATTGCTGGACATTCGTTGTTCTGTTAAACTGCGACACTATATTGTTTTCTTGGACACAATATGGTCTCCAAAGCGGCCTTGTCAGATTGCTGGACATTCGTTGTTCTGTTAAACTCCAAACACTATATTGTTCTCCTGGTCACAATATGGTCTCAAAAGCGGACTTGTCAGATTGCTGAACATCTGCTGTTCTGTTAAACTCCGACGCTTTATTGTTCGGTTGGACTCTGCTGCCCCATTACAGAAGCCCAAAAAGCCTGAAAAGCAATGCCAATGCACTGTGCGTGACAGCACCCCTGGGAAATGATGTTCAGCCTTGGCTTTTGCTACTACAGCGTTTCCCTTTTCCGCTAATTTCTCAATTGGTTTGACACAGGCATCAAAGGTAAAAAAAAAAGGATTTCACTCAATGGACGTCCTGAAAGACTTTTATATACAGTAAAGCTTGTCCCCCTATACACGGCCATCGCAGTAATGACCTCTGTTGTCTGTTTTCTACAATCAAGGTGTTGAATACAATACGTTTTTGTCTGTTTAGTGATACCTTGAGGATACTCTACTTTGGATATCTCTTTGGACATTCAATACAATATAATACAATACGACTGTATTTGTCTCACACGGAGCAATTACAATGGCGGCTGTACCTATCCTATCCTATCCTATCCTGTCCCATAACCCGAAGGTCGTAGGGGCACCACAGATGATCGCTTAACCAGCATACTCCATCTTTCTCTGTCCTCAGCAGCCCTCATGGCTTCGCTCAGTGTCAAACCAGTCCATTCTCGAATGTTGTCCTCCCACCTCTTTTTCGGTCTCCCCCTTCTTCTACCTCCTTGCACTGTGCCTTGCAGAATGGTCTTTGCAAGGCCTGATGATCTGGTGACGTGGCCATACCATCGGAGTTTCCGTGTGTACCTACCTACGTATTTAGAAATTTAATATGTCCACACAAAAAATGCATTTTACAACACATAAAATGAACAGTAACAAAATAATAGTAAAATTAGAACTAAACCACTAAACACTAGATCACCATATACCCAAGCCTTAAACATCTACTTAGTTTTCTTGTGTCTAGTTACTTTTCTTGTGTCTAGTTACTTTACTTGTGTCTCTTTACAGAAGAGTAGGGGGGACGGAGAGAGGGAGGGAGAGAGAGAGGGAGAGAGAGAGGGAGAGAGAGAGGGAGAGAGAGAGAGAGCGAACGCCAATCAATCAGCTAGCCGAACTACCAACCAAGTTAAATCAATTAAATATTATGTAACTTTCAGTACTTCTAATTTGATTTAAGCTTTCATGTTTTCTTTTCTCTGCAAATCGCACAGGGTAAAAACAATCGAAGCTAGCAAACCCCATACTTGAAATGTATATATATATATACACGTCAGTTGCAAAATTCATAATCGAAAGTGCAGGAATGCCACAATCAACACAATCGTGATTGTGCGACGAGCTTGGCTGAGCATGTGATTACTTATATAATTAATTGAATACAATCATACTGTGCGTGTAACCGCCCTGATGTAAGCATACTCCTTTTTACAGGTCAACACTTTTTACAAATATGACAAGCTTCTTGCAAAGTACATATCGAACTTCTTGTAAGGTCACATACTACTGAGTAAATTAAACAGATGAGTTTTCAACCAGCAATTTAAAAACTGTGCCATTACGCGATTCAATGAACGATACGATTTTATGAAACAGTAAACATGAACAAGAGATTTTTTTTAGAACATGTTGAGAGTGTGGGAATTTGCAATAATTTTAACTAGTGCACAGCGTTCACGCGTCTATCCATCCATTCAGTCGTCAACTTTAAATTCCCACTGTCGCTGTCTTTCTCATTTGCTCTTTCTCATTCCTGCTCTGTTCTATCAATCTGCTATACTATCGTCTTCTTCGCTAGACCAGTCTCCTACCTTTTTTCTTGAAAACTCTTCCGGGACAAGACTCCTTGTTTGTGTATGAGGTCTGTTGGATCAGCTTGGGAATATTGGACGCTTTCTGCCAGGTGGTCACTAGGGCTTCCTATGATGTTATTATTTAGCAATGTAGGCATTTTATATGTATGTGTTTTGTTGATAATTTATAATGATGTTTGTATTCTATTTTGTTTTTGTAAACGGGGGTTCGATAAGTTGGGGTGAAGCCTCAGCCGTCCCCTGCGTGGGATGTCTTTATTGTAAAGTGACTGGCTGGTGGAGGGCATTCAGTTTTCCCACTAGGGTTGTTTCGGCAGATTTTTTATGCGGATTGGGGGTTGTCCGGTCCTGATTTGGCTCGGAAGAGTCCGCTGGACCTAAAGCAACAATTATGTAATGTAATGTAATGTAATCAATCAACAAACTGTATACAAGCCTACTTACTATTGTTTTACTCTCCACCTGGACGACGCACCTTGAGCTTGGCTTCATAGAGAAGGGCGCTATACATCATCACAATCATTATCATCATCACCGTCATCGTCATCATCATCATCCCTCCGTCTTCAAAAGAGAAACCAGTCATTCAATAAAACGTCTTGCAGCACTGCAATCAAACAATGACAGAGAGCCACCAGCCAACCAGTAGGACGTATCGCTGAAATGTTTAACCCATTCCGGACAGAGCTGGGTGTCACGACTCGGTTTTCTAAACCTGTGATGATAGGAGTTCTAAGCCTGTTAAAGATGAAGGAAGGTAAGGGAGAGAAAATAAATGAAAGTTTATGTGTGTATTGTCACCTGCCATGCACGTTTTGCAGTGAACGATGTGCGCACCCAATTAGATCACATCCTTCATATCCTATCCCGCAACTCGAAGGTCGCTGGGGCACCACCGATAATCTTTTAACCAGCGTACTCCATCTTTCTCTGTCCTCAGCAACCCTCATGGGTTCGCTCAGTGTCAAGCCAGTCCATTCTTGAATGTTGTTCTCACATGTGTTTTCTGTCTCCCTCTTCTTCCGCCTCCTTGCACCGTGCCTGGTTGTTTTCGTGTGAAAAGCACACACTGGTGTACCAACTGTTGAGGCAATTGACGTGACGCTGGACATAATGCTACTGTCTACATTCTTCTGTTATGATATTTGTGTTTCATTCACTCCCCAAAATTATGCATATATAGTAAATAAGGAATACTCACTTTATCAATACTTTCTCCCTGATCAGACAACAATATTGACAGAAAAAGAACATCTAAAAATTCGGTTGTCGCAACAATTTCGTCATACTTTTTAGGGTTGAAAAGGTTAACTGTATCTGTTCATCGTCACTTAACCTCCGTGCAAACCTCGTAACAGAATTTCTGCCAATTTCCACTTTTTCCAGTGGCTGTTACATTTCACAGTCCCCCTCCCTTCCCACCCCTCTCTTCCCTCCTCCCCCCCCCCTTCCGCTCTCTGTGTCAAAATTGCATGGCTCTAATTCCGCTATGTTTAAACAGTGCTCAGTTTTCGCATTTTTTAAAACATGCGCGTTTCGATTTTACGCTAAATATCCTGGTACATTGGATGTAAAGGGATTTTCCTGTTTTAGTTTAACGACTCCTTAATAAGCTTATACGAGCTTTCGCGCAACTTTTTTTAAAGCAAGCACAGGATTTAAAGTTTGACGGTAGTCTTAGAAATTTGGAAGCTCTGTTGAAAGTGTGAAAGTACGCTGTTTAAGATTTCTTCACATTTGTGTTTAATTTCTTGATTTCTGAAAAACGATACCAGGGAAACAGTAGGTTTTGTACAGAAAGCGGCGCCATGTAACTGCCCAATCAATTCCTTAAGCGTACGCCTATCCGTGTAGTATAGTGGTAGCGTAGTAGCGTAGAGGTTTGGGCAACCCGCTAGAAATATGTTTCGTCAAACAACATCGAGCGCAGTTGGTATTTGGATGGGTGATCATACTTGGAAGCAGCCACAAAAACGACGCAAAGAAACACACAAAGCTCACAACACAATCCAGTCCACCCGGCTTTAAATTGGGGCCTGGCTCTGTTTAGAACCGTAGAAGGTATGACAACGATGGATAGGAGATGGGCATCGACCTCATTAAGCTGGCCCTGAAAAAATGGAGGTCCCAAACGCCTCTCTCCCCAACGACCGAAAGGTGACGGGAACACTTTTACTTTTCCCTTTTTAACTTTATACGGATGCATCGCGAACGCGCCCCAACTTCATCTCGTCCGGCGGTTTAACGTCAAATTGGGCAACAATAGTTTATATAAACTATAGTCGCCCGACATTTTTCAATACCACTGTCCATTAAATAATGTAGTAGACGTTTTTTGTGTACGTGAATGTGGATGTCGCTTGTGATCGACAATAAAACAGTTCCATAAAGTATGAATTGCATTGTTGTTTTTTTAAATTTTCTTCATAAAAGCATGTTATAGGTGACTGTATCACACAACAATTGTGGTCCGTGAAATAATATCACAAATTGGCGGCTGTATTTTTTGCGTGCAATATTCCACTGCATTGACCGCTCTTCATATGAAACTCTGTCGCGGCAATCATCATATTCTCACAGAAAAGATATAACTACATCCTCTCTGCGTGGACTTACCATTCATCCTGTAGGCTGTGTTAAGTCCTATGATGGCCAGGAGAAGGATGATGATGACAGCTAGATTCCTCATTTTGTCAGTGTTTCTGCAACACATAAACAAAATAGAACAATTAAGAAATGTGCCCTTTGATTACAGTGGCCAACAGGAAGGCTGTTACTGTCGTCGGGGCCACACCGTCATTGTTGACATCATCGCCATTATCATCATCATCATCTTCATTAACACCATTTCTAACATTATGACACCCCTGTGACCCACCACTTGCATTAAATCATCCTCATCATCGCCCTCATCATCATCATCATCATCATCATCATCATCATCATCATCATCATCATCATCATCATCATAATTATCATCATCATCATCATCACTTGTATGACATAATTATCATATACATTTTATTTATTCTTTCTCCTTGTTCTCTAATTCCTCTTCCTCTTCCTTGTTCTCCTTCTTCTCTTCCTCCTCTTCCTACTTCTTCTTCCTCTTCCTCTTGTCAAACCACCCACTCTTCTAGTTTATTCGGTGATTCCAAGATTATTTAAATTGCATAAATCCAAAGAAACAAACTTATTGCATGTTTTATAACATTTCTCTTATGGTTTGATACATAACATTTTTGTGGTCTTATCAAGAAAGAAAAGAAAAAGTAAAGAGATTAATGGTCTTATCATTTCGGTGAAGAAGACATTAAACCAAACAAACAAACACACGGAAGCAGAGGGAAGAAAGAGATGTAAAAAGAGATGGAAGAGGAGGAGAAAAGGAGATAAGGGAATCCTATCCTATCCTATCCCGTAACTCGAAAGTCGTTGGGGCACCACAGATGATCGTTTAACCAGCGTACTCCATCTTTCTCTGTAGAAAAAAGAAAGAGTAGCAGTAAAAAAAAACACACACACAAAACCTAGCTTTTCGCAGAAAGTAGCATGAATGTTCAACTCCTGTGTAGCTGTATGCTATGATCCATAGCATAGGCCGTGAAACGCCGTTGGTATTTGAGGATGCATAATTCATGCACCGCGACAGTACTTCTCATTCGCAGAGAGATAATAATTGATTTTTTTCCCATTATGATGGTACATTAAATTTAAGGTAATTTTATTTTATTGTACGTTGGTGATGAATAACTGTCATCTGCCTGCGGTAGACCTGATAGCGCACTGAAATAATCACACGTTGCACACTTTAATCCGCGCGGAACCAACTTATGTGGCTTAGGTACGAGACTTTTCAGGACAACGAGAGTTTTCTCCGGGTACTCCGGTTTCCTTCCTCCCTTCAATAATGGTAAAGGACGCAGTTAATTAAAAATTTCCACCAACAAAAGATGATTTCTATGCCGACTCCTGTAATAGCTATCTCTTTAGATCGCCGCTCTTTGAGTTCCATTGAAGAAAATGCTTGTGATTGCATCCTGTATTATTATTATTATTATTATTATTATTATTATTATTATTATTATTATTATTATTATTATTATTATTATTATTATTATTATTATTATTTATAAAGCAGAACTGCATACTACTTACTACACATGCCCTCGGATGGTACGCTTAATAAGGAATATTTGGCATGCTTATTTTGCGATTAGACAGAGTAGACTAATATTTAACTGTAACTTGCTAATATTCAAACATTACATTACATTACATTATTATTGCTTTAGGTCCAGCCAAATCAGGACCGGACAAACCCCTGATCCGCATAAAAGATCTGCTGAAACAACCCTAGTGGTAAAACCGAAAGCTCTCCACCAGCCAGTCACTTTACAATAAAGACATCCCACGCAGGGGAAGGCTGAGGCTTCACCCCAACTTATCGAACCCCCGTTTACAAAAACAAAATAGAATGCAAACATCATTATAAATTATTAACAAAACACATACATATAAAATGCCTACATTGCTAAATAATAACATCATAGGAAGCCCTAGTGACCACCTGGCAGAAAGCGTCCAATATTCCCAAGCTGATCCAACAGACCTCATACACAAACAAGGAGTCTTGTCCCGGAAGAGTTTTGAAGAAAAAAAGTAGGAGACTGGTCTAGCGAAGAAGACGATAGTATAGCAGATTGATAGAAAAGAGCAGGAATGAGAAAGAGCAAATGAGAAAGACAGCGACAGTGGGAATTTAAAGCACTAAATTTCCAGAAAGTGGGGATACTATTTATACTGAAACCCCCGGCACCCCAACGGGGGAAATATTCAAACAACGACTTTCTGTACCGAAATCTGCAGTTGTGATAATGACAGGGGGTCTTATAATTATGCTGCTGGTATCCACGCTGCTATAGCATGCTCAGTGCGTGTTTATTTGAATTATGTTCTCACTTTATTTTAATTTTTTTTATTCATCATACCAAATACACCAATCTTACCAGCATGCGCTATAAGAGCTATTCCCTTCCTGTTCTGCGTGGGGCTGCTCTTGCGGCTGCCGCCCAGTGGCTGAGAAGGCAGCTTGATTTTTGCCCTCATGAGTGAGGAATAAAACCCGAAACCCCCAATCCCAAATAATCAATACCTGCAGAACCTTCTTTCACCGCTTGTTGCAAGTATCAATCCTTGCCATGCACCGACGTAGACCTCGTGAAAGGTATGAATCTCATTACAAAACTGCAATATTCCACACCCTTTTTCTTTCCATCAACCACTGTGCCATGGAGTTCTCTTCTTTTCCGAATCAAACTATTGCATGCTTTCGACAATTTCCAAGGCCTTTCAATTCCCCTTCATCAGCACTACTGCTGCTCAAATTGCTGTGCTTCTTTAAAAAAAATTATTTTGGAGCTTTTTACTTATCTGTGCAAACTGCTTGCAAAATGTACGTGTTTGTATGCAAAGACCATTGGATTTACTAATATTTACGTTAACGCTCATCATATGAAATTAGACCACGCTGTTTTACTGCTAAGGAGACAAAAGAGAGAATGCAAGCCAACCGTCTCTTAGCTTAATATCCCCAGCTAATCATTACTGCTAAAGTAGACAAGAAAGAGGATGCAAGCCAACCGTTTCCTAACTTGAATTCCCCAGCCACTCACTCCCAAAGGACGTGGACAAAGACTAGCGTACGCGTGTAGGGCGTCCTTAATGGACAGTCTACATTTATCACAGCACTTAAGAGAATACAAGAGAGAGAAAGAGACAGAGAGAGAGAAAGAGAGGGAGAGAGAGAGAATAAACAGCCACAACGACTCCTGTGAGACACAGGAGCGTGTCTATGCCATCATCAAATTTGCATGCAGTGTCTAGGGGGAACAACTATAATTCAGAAAACGACAGACAGTACAGGCGTGGGTTCAAGAAGAAGAAGAAGAAAAAGAAGAAGATGATGATGAAGATGATGACGACGACGATTCGGGTTCCTTATAATGCTAATTTAAAATCTCCGATTTATTCCCGTTTGATTTTATTTCATTTTCAACATTCCTGATTAGCGACCGGCTTAAAAACACAACCCTATGGTATCCTGGGAATCCTGACCTGTGTCCGAAATAATTTTTGTCAGCAGAGGAATAAACGTTGGAATTGTGCTGCCTTAAAACCCGATACACATGACAAACGGCATTTGAATAGTTTTGTTTTCTCTCCGCACCTGCCCACACTCATCCACATTTCGTCCATGAGGTGCGTCCTTTGCTGTTTCCTAAATAACCCAGTCTTCCTATTGTGTAACGCTGCAAAGCTGCAATAGAACATACTTTTTGCTGTCTATTCGAATAAAATACACATTGGTCAATAACATGGGTCTACGAATTTCTCCCTGTTGTACTTTCTTAACAAAACTGCTTGTGGCCTAATTCGACTGGCGACAGACATTTGCCCGGTTGCGCTACAATCATAAAATAATTTCTCCATCACATACTGAACATTCCATTATTGTGGGTACAACACTTTATTTTTTTGTTGTTGTTGTCAAATTTTGTTATGAAAGAAAATGCCCTTGAAAGATCAACTTGCAAGCTGATTCGAATTAAATTAAACGTGTTTTTTTTCAACTTGACAATGTATGTTTCTTAAGGACAGCAATTTTAGTCTACAGAGCTTGCTCTAATGTGATTTTTTCCATCAAAAGTATTAAATTTCTTTGACGATGTTTTTTGTTTGTTGGTTGGTTGGTTGATAATAGCTGCTTGAGTTTACGGTGGAGAAAGAAGACGCAATAGTCCACGGTGTAGTACAGTGAACACGTCTGTTGCAAGTGTAGGTCGATGCAAACAGAACAACTACTTCGGATGAGAGTATATACCGAGGTCTAGTCTGTGCACGTGCGCATTCCATCGCATGGATTTTAAAGATCCCGATGCTCATGTCTTAGACGAGTGAGTGCCGGCTACATAAATACACCCAGCACGCACTAGATCCCATCTTCACTTCCTCGGTCACCCAGGATTGTGCTCAGTTGTCTGGGCGTCAGACTATGCGCCCAAAGGTTGCAAATGGGCGCCTCTGGCGGCTTGAGTTAGATCCTGTATCGGCCAGCGCTTTGAGCAACACTTGAGCTGGAAAAGCGCTATATAAGATTGATTAATAAATAAATAAATACAATAAATAATGTTAGAACCAATCAGATTCGCAGAATATTGTTTTAAAGACTGTACTAAAGTTCAGATGGGATAACTGCCATTCTCTCCTGAGTTATTGGATACTGATCGCGTTGCTCTCACCGGCCCTCTCGTTCATATGTTTGCAAAAAGGCAGTCAGCAGTTTATGACCAAATCGATATAGTTCCAGGTTATTTTTATTTTTATTTTATTTTATTTATTTCCTCTGAGGGCCTGCGTTGTGACATTGCGCGTGAAGTGCTCAGAGGTAATTATTGCTTTTGTCTGTTGCAGTTGTGATATTGCTGTTGTCTGCTACAGCTGTAATTATAGTTGTTTTTTTCTGTTGGGGTGTTAACATCCTCAGCTCAGAGTGTCAAGAAATGTTGCTGCTTTCGGCTGCAGCAGCAATCATTTCGATACTGTTGGGATATACATACTGTTAGCTATTATTAGTTCCAGAACTGTAAATCTCTAAAACAATTGTTTTTGGCTTTTCCCGTCCGTCCAGGGTCCGGCGTCCGGGTGTAACATTAGCGCACTTTTCTCTGAAAAAAATGGACTGAATTCCTTGAAACTTGGTTTTTAGTTCGAAAATAGAGAACCCTACCAGATCACACAAAAGTATGCATTTCTGGTGAAATCATAATTTGGTGTAATTCTATTTTTCTCTCAAACTACTGGAGCGATTGGGTCCAAGTTTGGTACGTACTTAAACTTTACCTCTGCCTCCAAGGTAAAACCAAACTTATGCAAATCGAGTAACGTTAGTATGTGCAGATGCCTTGAGCCTAAAACGAAAGTATGGTATATTGAGTAACGTTATATTTCTTGCAACAGTTTAAAAGTTGGATGTAATTACAGTGTACAGATGCCTTGTTTACTTTTTTAATTAACATTTATTTGTTTAACTTTAAAATATATATGTTATGTATATGTTTTTGGGTCACTGCCTTCAGTTATTAGTAATATATACCAGATAACCTTGATTAAAACTGAAATAAACAAATGTTATTCCCCATCCTCCCTCGCTATTCTCGACTGCGTATTTGTAGTCAATGTTAACAACACTTGCCAAGGTTGAACTCAAGATTAATTTACTAAAGAGTATTAACAAGTACAGCACGATTATTGGTTTCGTAGCTCGAGCTTCAGTTTGCTTTGTCCTTTGAAGAACGGACGACCACAGGCATCAAACCGATTACTATATATTATGCTAAAAAGATCTCGCGTTTTAACCCAAGGCTCGTTTGGGTCACATGCTGTCGGACATTTGACAAATTTTAAATGTACTATGATTTTATGTTCTCTTCATTGTTTTTTTTAGTCTTACTTAATTTTTTGTTTTTAAATTTGAGTCATTAATTTTAGTTCAACTTCATATAATTAAAGTGTGTATGTTGCCTGTTAGTATGAAATGGATGCTAGCACCTTTGGTAGACCGTTTACGCTGAAGTTGGAAGAGAGACGAATGAGTATGTCTAAAGGCCATAACATTATTATTATTAGTAGTAGTAGTAGTGGTAGTAGTAGTAGTAGTAGTAGTAGTAGTAGTAGTAGTAGTAGTAGTAGTAGTAGTAGTAGTAGTGTTGTTGTTGTTTTTATATTGAGCTTTTCCAGTTTAAGAGATTCCTTAAGCGCAGGCCGATACAAGATCTAATTCATGCCATCCGAGGCACCAACTTGCATTCTTATCCTCATTGTCTAATGCCACAATTGCCATATTTATGTAACTAGCACTCACCCGCCTAAGATATGAGCGTCAGGACCTTTAAAATTCGGGGATAGTTTCTTTATAATCCTCCTCTTCCGCCTTCTTCTTCTTCTTTATTGTCTAAAATACAGGATGTGTGTGTGCGTGCGTGCGTGCGTGTGTGTGCACGCAAGGGAAACTGTACTCGTTTGGGTCCAGCACTTGTTCTTTTCTACTACTTCTGTTGCAAATGTTTTGAGGTATAGAATTGCTGAATTATAAAACTTCAATTAAATGGACTGAGCTGCGAGCGGAACTGAATTGTTATTGCGGAAAATATAAAATCAATCACTCCTTAAGTTTGACTGAACTGACCAAAATGGAATTTCAAATGTTATGGTTGAAAGTGTAAAATAAATTACTCATCTATGAACGAACTTCCACTGTTGTTTCTGCAGCCGATGCTTTTGATCCCCCTACTGTTGCTGAAGTAGTGCCCTACGAGTGCTTGGTAGCGGTTGATATAATCCGCTTCATCCTGTTGGGTCCACAATACCGAATATAAGTTATTGTTGAGCGTTGTTTTTGCCTTAAATTGCTGCTGCTTCTAGTGCGTTCATGGTAATAATATTGGAGATACTGAATGAAAGTTACTATTCAAGCATAATTGTGACCTTGTAGGAAAAAGCCAAGACAATGTTACTTTTATTTCTACTGGGTTCCTTCATCCTTTCGCCACCCCCGTTGGGGTGCCTGGGGTTTCAGTATAATTAGTATCCCCACTTTCTGGAAATTTAGTGCTTTAAATTCCCAGTGTCGCTGTCTTTCTCATTTGCTCTTTCTCATTCCTGATCTGTTCTATCAATCTGCTATACTATCTTCTTCTTCGCTAGACCAGTCACCTACCTTTTTTCTGGAAAACTCTTCCGGGACAAGACTCCTTATTTGTGTATGAGGTTTGTTGGATCAGCTTGGGAATATTGGACGCTTTCTGCCAGATTGTCACTAGGGCTTCCTATGATGTTATTATTTAGCAATGTAGGCATTTTATATGTATGTGTTTTGTTGATAATTTATAATGATGTTTGTATTCTATTTTGTTTTTGTAAACGGGGGTACGATAAATTAGAGTACAGCCTCAGCGTCCCCTGCGTGGGATGTCTTTATTGTAAAGTGACTGGCTGGTGGAGAGCTTTCAGGTTTACCACTAGGGTTGTATCAGCAGATGTTTTATGCGGATTATGGGTTGTCCGGTCCTGATTTGGCTCGGAAGAGTCCGCTGGACCTAAAGCAATAATCATGTAACGTAATGTAATCCTTTCGCCACCGATTTTTGTTGTCAAAGGAATCGAAAGTATTGAATAAACGTCATTGTTGCTAATGCTCTAACTGACAATGCTGCTAAGCGTTGATACTGAAATCTTGTTAAGAATAATGGAATACAATTCCAACGTCAACCGAGGCTAAAAGTTCACTGAAAGTTCAACGATATGAATGTATTCGAGTTTTACAAAGAAAACCAACTTAACTTAGAATAGATTTCAAAAGAGTTTGGAATCATTTGGCCAGCCAGAGCAGAAAACTGGGAATGACGTTTTCATGACAGCGTACAGTCATCACCGTCGTAGTTACCGTCGTTTTATTAACACTTGATTGTATATAAAAAAAGAAACGAGATATTGGTATAAAAAGTCCAACAGGCAGATATGAACGCCTGGAAGTTGAGGGTTTGGGGGTTAGTGGTGCTGTGGATACCACTAAACTTAACTGCCATGACGCTCAAAATTCTTATTCTGTGTGTCTGTCTTTATTCCGGTCTAGTCCGCGCATCTGTAATTAAGAGCGCCGTTGAAATGTAAAATTCGTTCAAAATTAGAGACTAGCAAAAAAAACACAATCTTTGAAGATTAACTTGAATTTAACTGAGTGGCTCTGAACAGATAGACACCTGACAGAATAGGCAGTTGCTGCATCAACTCATTTAAAGGGTCATATTCGTAGGACTTGTTTACTTTTGGCGAAAACGTGTTTACCATAAATTTCGCATTGTTATTACATTACACTACACAACGATAAAATGGGCTTTCGTTGCTCAAACCAATTACCGCTAAAGTTTTAATTTTCATGACAGAGAGTGATTTTCCCTGTTTAACGGTACACCAATACCATAGCCCTGTGACCTTCGACTAAATTTCGCGTTCTGAAGAATGCGTCTTTGGTATCTGGGACAGGGTCTGTTGTATTAACCTAAAACGAAAAACCTTTCCGAGGAACTTTAAAACAAATAAGTTCTGCCTCTTATTGGCTATGGTAGACGCTATTTTTAGCGCAAGAGGCACAAAAACTACGGAACTTGATTTAAAAATAACTATATTTTTCGGAAGTTTTTTTGTAACCTTTTTTTTTTTAGAGCAGCAACACTCACTGTGAATGTTAACAGGATGTGTCGAAGGGGCATCGTCAAAGAGGGTCCTTTTAATAAAGAGGTAAAATCGATGGTAGAGGTAGGGGAGAAAGAATACTGAGCACGCAATGATGGAGAAAAATAAGTTAATGAAAGTAATAATAATTACCAATTGTTCATTAAATCGACCGCTGAATGGGCGCAGGCGCGCGTGCGTGTGGGGCGTAAATTAACGTAAGCACATTAAATTGATTCAAGTCTGATTAGAGAAGTCACCGAATCAACGTAAGCTTAATGAATTACCCTTTCTTTCATCATTGGCTTAGTTACATTCTCTGTTATGTCTTTACGTCAGAATTATCCGGCAAATGGACTTGATTTGGCCAATTTTCCCACTGCACGAACAAGTTAACATGGAAATCTTTTGTCTTTTACTCGTTAGAATTGTATGCCTTAATGTTCTCAGAAAGTGAACGCTTCGTAAAAAGGATGTTGTTCTGTAGATGTACTACATGGGACAAATACAAGTTTAACTCTCAGCTTGCAATTTAAATGAATGCTTTCCTGTCTTTAGAAAAAGAACTCGCGTCGTGAAAAGATCTTAAGTAGAGGTACCATTGTGACAAATGAGAAGTATTAACCAGAGATGTACTTGTCTACTATCCTGATGATTTTAGGTTGCACTGACAAATGAAAACTATTATCTCTCATTTCAAATGTATACTATGCTGGTGTGTTTTTTAAACGCATTGTAAAATATAGTCTCATGTTGTGTCCAGGTTTTACTGTGACAAATTAGAACTTAAACTTGTACCACTGTGTAAAATTAGAACGCCACCCTTTCTACTCATCCTATCTCAGCGTTAATCTGTATCCTTGAATCTATTTTAAGTTCTAGATTTTGGATGAAAACATGTACCAATTTTACTGTAATTACTATACTAATCAAGGTGGTAATATTGACCGGTTAGCTAGCACAATGTGTTTCTTTAATTTGGAAAGCATTGACTTTGGTGTTGTTATATTTGACTACTCTTGTCTCTAAAATCGCAACGCACAGATGACAGTATTTCTTCACCTGAGAAGAAGACAACATCAAACCCTGATTTCATGCCTTGTGTTGTATTCATGTGTACGAACTCAAAGAGTCAGTCTAACAAGTTTACCAAACGAACTATATAAAAATATATATCTATTTAAAAAAAACGTCAATAGTCGCAGCTTGGTACTAACTGAAAGAGTCTTCAATTTAAAAGTCTGCCAAAAGAACAAAAGACCGCCACCAGGCAGTTACCTCAGTTTCGGTTGCACGAAACATATAAAGCGAGCTTGATTGATCATCAAAGGAGTTTTCACGCTGGTGACAGTGATGAAGGAATGTGAATACTGGCAGTCTACGTAAGTTCCGGTACAGTAATGATTCTGGGACTGGTTCCACTTTGAAAAAGTGCCAAAAATCTACTTAACATTGGTCTGTGCTCGGAGGCTTGAACTCCTGATACACGTAACGTGGGCCAATGAGGGCACAAACCTAGCATTAATAATTTATTACAACTAGCAGCTCTATACTCCAACTTTCTATGTTTAGCATTACCAGAAGCATTATTTAAAATTTTTATACTTTTTACTATTTTAGGAGTATATTTAGGCTTTCAAATATAATTTGTGGATCTATTTCACTTTGGTCATCTTTTGTACTTTCAAATTCAACTTACAAATGATTTCATTTCCGTGAGATATTCAGTGCACGCTTTTTTTCCGAATTGTAGGAAACTACATAGCTTTCCCTAGTGCCTTTAATAATGAAAGTCCGAAAGAACCTGGAAGTCTGTCAGAACGGGGTTGCGACTCCACAATCCATCGACTGTTGCATTTACATCAGAAAAGATACAATTATGACGGGAAAATTATCCAAAGAAATCATTAAAAATAAGTATCAGACATCTCCCAACCTGATTCCTCTACCACGCCTCCACGATTCCTTCCCGTGATAAATAATCTTTTGATGTGTTGACAGTATTTTGTTCATGTATTAAGTTGCATTGTTAATCCACAGAATGAAGGATTGTCACAGTGTCAGCCAACTTCCTGCTTCAACGCGGGTCACTAAACGTGTGTCCGAATAATTAATTATTCTGAGATTTTTGTTTTGTTTCAGCACGCTGCACCACAGCTACGAATCACTATCTTAGATATAAAAAGAAATGGAGGGCGCTATTATGGCTACCAGGATAGGTACTTTATTTATCCTCTGCTTTTTAACCTATTGTTAAATAAATATGTTTTAGTCATTTAAGTAAGTTATGTAAGCTACCTTTAATAGGCTCCAGGTAGTTTTGCAAATAAGCATACTTTTAAAAGTTTTTTTTTTAAAGGTTTAGTTACTTCACCTAGAATGTTCCAGGCATTTAAGCACCTTAGAATCAACTTCAGCAGGTGTGCTATTAGCTGGATATTGTCTTCTAGTGAATCCTATCAATCCCAAAAAAGCAGACTGGTACCGTAGTTGAGCGAAGTGAGCCAATGGTACCATATATCAGTCTAGGAACAAAACAGGTCATTACTGCTGTCTCGTACATCGCTGTTTTCTTCAAATAAGAGAGGCGAAAGAACTCACCCCTGAGACAATGGAGGCGTGAAATCAGCCTTGATCAACGCTTACGCTCCATGATTGTCTTTTAGACAGAACATAAACATGACCGGAGCTTGAATAGACGGACAATGAATGCGTCCTGTCTGCATGGGTAATCATGAAGATAGAGAAGAGGAGGAAGATCGGGGTATAATATACCGCTACTATCCATGCAGCAACAGTTTGACTATGTAGTTGTAGATGGAGATTCATAAAGTTCTGATGTGTGTATGTGAGTGTGCGTGCACAGGTGTGCTGCATGAGTGGGAGAGAGGGAATACTAAGAAACATACAAGTGGAGAGTTCTAAAGGACGTGTGTGTGTAATAAGGAGTGGGTAAGAGAATTTTTCTACAGCATCTGATCTATGCTCTCCGGCATCAACGTATACTTTTCTCATTAATACAAAGTGAAGTATATTTCCTAATTAGAAAAATGCCGGGTTCATTTATTGGACTGCTAGTAGCGGTTGAAAATTTATTTTACAGAAGTATGGGGCCAGAAGAAGAACGAGTATGTATAAAGAATACTTATTTATTGTTTGCAGTTGAAACATAACAGAGGAATTACACCAGATTCTTTTTATTGCAACGTGGAGTCTTTGGAATAAGCGATCTTAAATAAATAGCGAGGACGAGAAAATGCGCAATGATTTCGTAATTCAAAGCAAAGTAGAACAATCAAGATCAAAACAAGATGGCAAGTCATTCAAATGTATTTCCAGACATCCACACACATAGCCCCAATATAAGCATTTTCAAAATATAAAATTTTCTTGGAGGTTTTTGTGACTCAGTTTTCTCCTAACGAAACAAAAGGAAAGCATGGAATGATAGGCCTCGATCTGAACTACCCGCAAGCACAAACTTATCAAAATCCGGTGAGCCAATTTTTAGATATAGCGCAAAACGTGTTTTGAAAATGGCGAATGCAGTGACCTTGACCTTTGAGAAAGTACAAATAAGAAAGATCTTAACATGTTTACCAGTAGTATTGCGCACAGTACAACTGATGATTTTATGTTCAGTTATCCTTGAGATGAAATTCGGAGCTACTGAAGGATGGGCCCATGATCTGAGGAACCTGAATACTCAAACTCAATAAAATAACTTTTTTTAATCGTTATTAAGCAAAACGTATTTAGCAACAAAATGAGTCCAGTGACTTTGACCTCTGCGGTACAGCAAATGTGATGGCACGAGATGCAGGCCACTGCCCTAGGTAAGGCTCCTAGAAAGTTCCATGTGGTTCTCGGAATATGGCTTCCAACAAACCGATAAACGGACGGACAGACCGACCGACATTTTGCTCCGATTCCCGACTGTTTCAATGTATTTCCATATAACTCTATAAGTCTATAAAATATAAAAAGAACTAGGAGTAGTGTGTACCATTCCATTGGAAATTAAATTGCAGTTAAATATGGCGAGCGTGTCGATTGGAGATCACGTATTATTGCAACATAAAGCAGCACCAGAACTGTTAGTGAGAATGTCAATGAAGGCTGAATGATGATTGTCACTGTATAACTGTAAACATTACCATTATTTTATCAAAGCACGAAATTGTCACCAGAGATCACTGGTTAGTTTGATGTCCAAAAAAACGTTTTATCTAACAGTGGCTATATAGCTATGGACTTTACACGGTCTATCTAAAAATTCTGATGAACTGTTCAAATGAGTTATCAAAGTATTTCAGAGACAAAACAGTTTGCCAAGCTGGTGACAGACATAATTCGCAATGTGGATTTAACCGTTCAATCAGCAACGCTCGGCATGAGAATCTCAGCGGTCCTGATTTCGCCCGTAAGAGTCTTCTGGACCTTTAATTAAGCAATAACTGTGTATATGTAAGAGGTGTCCTAACTGTACCAACCGCAGATAGTACTAACAAGGGAAAGAGTACGAAATCAATAAGCATTACGAGTGAGTTCACTCAGTAGTCGTTTTTACTACCTATGACTAGTCTGGCGTAATCCATCCTTTCTACTCAACTGAATCTTGCTGAAATTGCCTGTCTTCATCGAGTTCCCAGAGGACCTCCAAGCGTAGTAAGCCATTTGGTACTTGCCTAGTTTAAAGGCAGGACTCGCTACTTCAGTTTCAGAATCTTCTCTTCATGGCTACACATTGTACTCTCTTTCAATGGGTCTGATAGATCCCTATTTAGGCTTTATTTCTTTATGTGCCGAAGTAGTATCAAGTACATTGAACGTTTGCTTTTCTTACAGGGACGATACAAATTAATTGAAGGTTGACTGGAGCTGACTGACATGTCGCCGCTTAAAATGTTTGACATCGAGATTCCACGCCATTTTATCTTTTTTTAAAGTCTTGCTGCTAGTCTATTTCCTACAAGATCAGAGTTTTCTTGAAGAACAATAATGTTTCTGGTTTTGACTTTAGCTCTTTTTCTTTTTTTTTAACTGGACTGTTGGTCTCTGGGGATTTAGAATGATAAAGACACTCGTTGCAGGCTTTGCAATGTCCCTCTAGACCGAGAGACTCACAATTAACCACACTCTTCCACAGCGCGATCTGGGGTTTAGTTGACATCAGTCTCCCACGGCTCTCGGTTTCAGTGCTCGAACTTCTCAGCCTAGTTGAAATGTGTGTTTTATTTTCCGTACTATTAGAATAGGCTTAAGCCTCATGCTCATGTCCGCTGCACCGCATGGTTTTGCGATTGTTCTTCGCGATAATCTTGCGCTAAATCGAAGGTGATTATCACATGGTATCAGGTTCGCGGTCATCCGAAAATGCTACAACGGGTGAAGGTCGGTGACAGCGTGGAGTAACAGAAACATGCTCAAAACGATTTATTTAGAGCCCCAATCCCCATTTTATCCACCGTCGTGTTCACAAACAGTAACGCAATTTATATGATTCCGGAAAAATCATACTATCGTCAAAATAATCGATGACGCACATCCTGATATGGCATTCCATGGTTGACATGGACTCTAAACAAAAGCGAGAGATTCTGTTGCAACAGTGAAAAGCGTTTTACGCATTCATAATTATATTATAACGCAAAGATCCGGAATAAAATGTTAACGCCAAATTTTGATATATAGCGTTAGGATTACAGTTAGTTATAAATTCGGTTAGGGTTAGGGCTAGTGTTAGGGTTAATTGTAATCCTAGGCCTAGACAAGACCTATTTTCACCAGCAGATTTTCCGCACTTTCACCCTCGTTGGCCACATTCAGAATGTCTGAAAATGCTTGTCAGATTACCCCCCAAAAAGATGTAACTCGGTATGTCTCGTACAGTAATTAGTGGTTCCTGTTACAGTACCCTATGTGGCGAGAGAAAGAGGATTAACGGTCGGTATTGACAGAGTGTAATAGAAGTACTGAGAGAAGAATAGGAGATAATGATCATTGCCCAGAGGATGGGAGAGAATCACTTGCTGGAGGCCATCTGTAATAGAGTCTTACTTGGGAAACAGATCGACTTTCCCAGTCCCTCAGGGTTATTTGGAACGGTGTTTGCAAGTCAGCAGCTCCTGGCCATGTTAGATGGTAAATCTTCACCTATGGTTGCTAGAAATCTTCTGAAAGTCACGTGATTGTGGCTCGGGGGGTAGAAGGTGTATACACTACATGCAAGTTATGTGTTAGTTTCGTAAAAAGGACTCAAATATACATGCTGACAGAGTACTTAACACGCATCTCATTTTATGATATGCGATGTCGGTTTTGACACAAATTTAATCTCAAAAGAACGATTAAATAAATAAATTTAAAAGAATGTACCCTAATCTTTTCATTATATTAAATCTCTCTCTCTCTCTCTCTCTCTCTCTCTCTCTCTCTCTCTCTCTCTCTCTCCCCCCACACACACATTTAGATTTGAACTAGATATGAGTAGATCAATTACAGCGGAGCTCGATTCGATTTCAAAGAAACTCATAATGAAAGCTTGATTTTGCAAAATCAGGCTTGTATCGTTTACTTTCTTATTGCAGTATAAATAATGAATCTGAAACCACGTAAGGAAGCTTCTTCCTGCACTAACAGTCCTCTTTAGCTGAGACACCCTTATCTATATTCTACTTTCTCCAATTCTTACGCAACTTGTCAGCCCTGATTGTGGGTTGAGGGACAGACTGATGGTGTTTAACGTGCCAGGTCTGAAGGGGTTAATAGACACCCCTGTCTGCCCAGAAGAGTCTGCAGTGTTTACCCAGACTCCGGCCTGCGGGACACGCTGTCACGCGACAGGTTTTCAACAGACAACGGTTAAAACATCCCAACAGGAACTTTCAGCGTAGTTCCCCTAAGAACTTGGGCAAATAGCCAGCTACAATACCTCACACCAGCTCAATGCCTATGTGAGCAGCACTCTTAGGTTCTCCCACATTTTTACTGGCTGCGGGCTATTTATAGCTTGCCTACACCCTCCCTTTCAGTGAAAGGAAAGGAAAGAAGAGCACTGGCGAAGCTATTTATAGCTAGCCTGGCTGAACTAACTTCAAAACCTAAAAGCTTTGGTTGAGTCGGTGTGACCTTGCTAGAGTTCCCGAAATATTTTAAAAAGAAAATAAAGGAGAAAAAACAAAACAGTAAACAATGTCTCTACCGCATGTTGGCCACTAGAACGAGATGCTAGTTTTCAGCGGATACCCCCACGATTAAAAAAAGGACTAAAATAGCTTACCTTTACTATATTTCAATGAACTACAAAAAATGTTTAGCAAGACGGCTCTATCAAATGTCACCAGTATCGTTATTACCAAATATAACTAGGCGTATGTCTTATAACTTAAACGTTGTTTTAAAAAAACGCATAGTCTTTACTACACGGAATACAAAAATATGATTTTCCCAACCGGAACTTTCATATATAATACTATAAAGAATTTTTAAAAAGAACAAAAAAGAAAGAAATGCCACTGGGGTTACTATTAGTCAGCTTACTATTTAAATCACGACTAGGTGGTACATGATTGAGTACAGATAAGCAAGCTACAAGGATAAACTATGATTTTACAATGTAACTAAGCCAATCACCTAATAATCACGTACAGAGAATATAATTATGGGGTTTGGAGAAACAGTGATATATGTGCCTAGCGCCTGGTGCTTGGTGATCTATCAAACGGTGGACTAAAAGATCGCCTACTGACCGCCATTCACACTAGTAATCTTCTAAGGTAAATCTAATATCTTGCAAGCTACTCCTTTTAGGGGCAATACTAGTAATCTTCTAAGGTAAATCTAATATCTTGCAAGCTACTCCTTTTAGGGGCAATACTATAGCTCCAACATTAGAGTACCGAGATCGCGGTCCATAGGTTACTGGTTCGATTGCTACTATCCTGAACATTAAAACTGGCTGTGAACACTAGTTGTCTTCTTAGATGAATCAGTCTGACGTTATTTAATTCTCTTAGTTTCAACTAGAAGGGGGATGGTAAATAGGAAATATGTCCCACAACCTAGACGGAGATATACTGGGGCTGCAGATTTTTTTTATTTCTTGTCAGATTACCCGCTGCAGTGTCTGAAAATTCTTGTCAGTTAACCGAATAAAATAATGTGATTCTGTATGCCTCGAACATTGGTTAGTGGTTCTTGTGACAGTAATACCCTATGCTGAGAGAGAAAGAGGGTTAACGGTGGGCTGCCACGATTCGCTTTAGATAAGTACACACATTTTGCACGTGTTGCTAAAGGGAGTACATTTAATTCTTACTTCCTCTGGTGAACAGTTCACCAGCAGAGGCAATCTCCTCTGTTATACTTTATGAAGTTTAGATCTATTAGACGAAATCCGATTGCTCAAATTGTCCTTAGAAAGCAATACTCAATGTGGAATTAGTTATTAATTGCTTACAAGGTCCAGAGGACTGCAAAGAGCCAAATCAGGACCACAAAATCAAGACCACAACTTGGTTAAAAGAAGACTCACCCCTGATCCGAAAGATCTGCTGAAACAACCCTAGTGGTAACACGGAAGGCACTCCACCAGCTGGTCACTTTACGATAAAGACATCCTATGCAGGGGACGCTCAGGATATACTCTAATTTATCGAACCCCCGTTTACAAAAATAAAATACAATATAAACATCATTATACAATATCAACAAAACATATACATATAAAATACCTATATTGCTAAATAATAATATCATAGGTAGCCCTAGTGACCATTTGGCAGAAAGCGTCCAATATCCCAAGTTGACCCAAAAGACCTCCTACACAAATGAGGAGTTTTGGAAGAATTTTCAAGAAAAAGGGTAGGTTACTGGTCTAGCGAAGAAGACAGTATAGTAGATTGATAGAACAAAGTAGGAATGAGAAAGAACAAAGGAGAAAGACAGCGAATTTAAAAAACTCTAAATGTTCAGAAAGTGGGGATATTATTTGTACAGAAACTCCCGGCACACCCATAGAAGGCCCAATGCGGAAAACTCCTTCAAATCATCTATCATGTCTTTCTAGAAGTACCGTGACGGAGATGGTATAGCAATTTTTACACAAAATTAAAATAGTCATAAACTGCATATTAATAGGTTTCGAGTACAAAAATACTTTCATTATTCAGAGTGCTTTTTCCTGCACGGCCTCTCTCTCTCTCTCTCTCTCTCTCTCTCTCTCTCTCTCTCTCTCTCTCTCTCTCTCTCTCTCTCTCTCTTTCTGTAATAATTATTAAAATTTTGTCAACTTGAAATAAATACCACGGTAAAACCCCTCATCACGTTCTCTCTCCTTTAGCCCCCAGCATCAGCCTTCTAAGTAGCAAAATGAAACACTGCGATGTCTTATATCATTTTCCAAGAGGCAGTTAAACATTCTAAAACATAGCTTTGACCTTTGTGGAAAAAAACCCAAAGCAAAACAAAAAGCAATAACTACTCCGAGACATAACGGCGTAAAAACAGCATTCTGTGACATTTAACTGAAAACGGTCAACACCAAGTGTTTAAATCCTCTTTGTGTTTCACAATGTGTTTTGTAAAGCGCTTTGACAGTTGAAAAGTCGGGGAGTAAAATAACATCTTCAATAATTATCAAAATCTTTTCTATGGCTTCGGTACAATCAGAATCAACTGTACAAAATGACTTGAATTTCTGGCTTGACCTTTTTTTGTTTACTCGTTGTACGAACAGTTCAGTTCGAAGATAATTCGCCGTTTTAATCTGCCACAAGAAGTTGATATTTTGATGTTTAGTAGGCTACGAGGTCTTTTTCTATATCAATAGTATCTATTTGAAATACGAACACATTGGTACAATGGTCCAGAGGTATACCTATACCCTGCCAAGTTTATCTTGGATTGCTTAAGGATTTACGGAGAGTTTATTGTTGTTTTATTCTGATTTTGGGCATCCTGGCGGCTGAAACTGCTGCCGCTTTCTCAGCGCAAGCACGGCAGCCGCAGTGCAGCAACACCCAGGATTACATTACATTACATAATTGTTGCTTTAGGTCCAGCGGACTCTTCCGAGCCAAATCAGGACCGGACAAACCCCAATCCGCATAAAAGATCTGCTGAAACAACCCTAGTGGGAAAACTGAATGCCCTCCACCAGCCAGTCACTTTACAATAAAGACATCCCACGCAGGGGACGGCTGAGGCTTCACCCCAACTTATCGAACCCCCGTTTACAAAAACAAAATAGAATACAAACATCATTATAAATCATCAACAAAACACATACATATAAAATGCCTACATTGCTAAATAATAACATCATAGGAAGCCCTAGTAACCACCTGGCAGAAAGCGTCCAATATTCCCAAGCTGATCCAACAGACCCCATACACAAACAAGGAGTCTTGTCCCGGAAGAGTTTTCAAGAAAAAAAAGGTAGGAGACTGGTCTAGCGAAGAAGAAGATAGTATAGCAGATTGATAGAACAGAGCAGGAATGAGAAAGAGCAAATGAGAATGACAGCGACAGTGGGAATTTAAAGCACTAAATTTCCAGAAAGTGGGGATACTATTTATACTGAAACCCCCGGCACCCCAACGGGGGAACACCCAGGATAAGAGGGAATATTCTAAAATTAGTCTTCAGAAGATGATCGATTTCCTCCTCCTTCTGATTTGAAAACTACCTGGATATAATCACAAAATATTATTATTATTATTAATATTATTATTATTATTATTATTATTATTATTATTTTTTTTTTTTTTAATTATTGTGGTTGTTGTTGTTGTTGTTATTGTTATTATTATTATTATTATTATTATTATTATTATTATTATTATTATTATTATTATTATTATTATTATTATTATGATGATGATGATGATGATGATGATGATGATGATGATGATGATGATTATTATTGTTGTTGTTGTTGTTTCACTCATCCCCTTCCCCACCAACCCGCATCAAAATACTTGAAGCAATAATTATGTACAGCTTAGACATCCAGTTTTATAGCCTGCTGGAAAACGGAATCCGCGACATACATTATACCAGCGCGTTTCTCTATCTACACAGGGATTCTGCCACTTTTCGTATTTTCTTTGTGCGGGTTACATTGTTATATAGATTACTATTTTCCCATTTGCAATCGGTGAACTGATCAAGAACATTAAAGTTATCTAACACATTGTTGTTGTTGGTTTTTCTTTTAATTAAAATCAATGTATTAATATTTAAAAGTGGCAGGAGGTGGGTTTGGGGTGTCATCTTTGCACAACAAAAGGAAGGGCTACGTAGATACTTTTTTATGTTGTACACACACACACACACACACACGCACACACACCCATACATACACACACATACACACAAACACACACGAGCTACGCGCACGCCCAAAATTATATTTAAACACGCCTCTGCGAGTTGCACAATATTCCACATTAATCTCGGATTTCAGTTAGCCAGATGCTACAGAAATGAAAATTTTTTTAATTTTAAAAATTTGTTGTTGACAAACAAGACTTGTAAACAAAACAATGAACCCAATTATCATCACTTTTTGTTCTAGTATTGTTATATACCTTTATACCTCCGCTAAAAGGTAATGTAAAGGTAAAGGTAGTCACATAGCTTGTGGCCGTAGGGGAGCGTGATGTTGGAGATCACACTTATCTTGGGCCAGCGTAATGAGGTTGATGCCCATCTCTCTCTCTCTCTCGCTGCTTTACCTTCCCCAACCTTAAGAGAGTAGGTACTCAGTCACAGTTGAGTCAACTGGGGGCGTTGTTATTTGTCGCTTCCCGTTTTGTGGTCACCCATCCAAGTGCTAACCGCACTGGACGATGCTTAACTTGCGAAACAGTAGCGAGTGCTCCAACCACTGCGCTATCCGATACCCCTCCGCTAAAAGACCCCGCGAAAAAATAATTTTTCCCTCGCTCTCTCTCTTTCTCTCTGGGGGTAGGTCGGAGGCTGAGAGGGAGAGGGGGGCAATGCGTTGGCCTGTGTTTTGAAACGGATTTTTCAATTACGTTCTTAGAGGTTGCTTCATTGCAAAAAATAAACCTATTTTAATGGCAATGCCTTCTGGATTTGTATCAGATGTTCCAGCGAGATCTAATTGCCCGAAATCAACATGTAATTTTTTATACTGTTTTAAAATATGACCTTTGATTTAAATAAATGAAATACATTCTGTAAAAAAAACAAAGTAATCGAATGTCACTTGAAATGTATCCTCTACACAGATTAGAGTTGCCTATGGATCATCAGGGATAGAAATAGCAACGTCAAACCCGCTGATAATTATTATTATTATTATTATTATTATTATTATTATTATTATTATTATTATTATTATTATTATTATTTTTGAGGATTTTTATAGCGCACTTATCTCGCCGTAGTTGACCAGACTCTAGGCGTTGGCCGATAAGGATCTAACTCAAACCGCCCGAGACGCCCACCCGCAGCCTTTGGGCGCATAGTCTGACGGCCGGACAACTGAGCACTACCCTGGCCAGCCAGAGATGGGGGAGAAGGACCAAGTGAGAAGGACCAAGTGCATGCTGTGTGTGTTCTTGTTACCGGCACTCACCCGTCTAGGACATGAGCGTCAGGATCTTTAAAGTCCGTTATGATGGAATGTATGCGACACACAGACTAGACCTCGGTTTATATTCTCATCCGAAGGAGTAGGAAACGGAAGTAAAGTGTCATTCCCAGGGACACAACAGGGCTCGGACAAGGCTCGAACCCGGGACCTTCAGATCCGCAAGCCAAAGCACTACCATTAGACCACCGTGCCTCCCATGCTTGCATTGAATCCCGCACATATAACTCCATAAACAAGTTTTATTATATTAACAAACAGTCATCTTACTAGCGTGAATTAAATATTTTATAAGTTTTTAATATGGACCTGAGTGTGTTCTTTAATACTTGGAAATAATGTTGCATCATATTGTTCCAGCGAGATCTAATTGCCCGAAATCAACATGTAATTTTTATACTGTTTTAAAATATGACCTTTGATTTAAATAAATGAAATACATTCTGTAAAAAAAAACAACAACAAAAACGAATCGAATTTCACTTGAAATGTATCTTTTACACAGATTAGAGTTGCCTATTCACACTTTTCTGCTATCCTATGCACCAACGGGAATCCCCTCATGTGAAACATACTTCCGGTTTATTTCTCCGCGTATTGTTTATCCGAGTGTTTTAGTGAGTTATTTCCAAATATTCAAGAATAATTATGTCGAATCACATGAGAAAGCGTTGGTGGGAGCATAAAGAGAAAGTTTTGCAGAGAATGCCTGATGGATTTGAAGTCCCAGTTGTGATAGAGTCAAGTTTACAGTGTTGTTGTTGTTGTTGTTGTTGTTGCATCAATTTTTATTCATCAGATTAACATAAGTTGTACAATGGGAAGTTTTACAGTGGGAAGACAACATGTGTCACTGGCCACCAGTACCATACCCTCACATTTTTTTTTGCTGCAGTTTATTATCCCTTTCTATCGCCAGTGGCGCGCCTAAACCCTACCTACCTAACATTATTTGTGAATTTTTGAACAATATTCGGAGAAACATAACGCCCAGATACTGGCTCGAACCCACACCTGTCAGGCGCCATTGGTTTCTGGCTTGTGGACAAGGCAAGTTAGTCCCGCCTTAGCCCACTTGGCCACAACGCTCTCCTAACATAGTCAACTACTTCGTGTTTTGTGAAGGTTGCGACGGCGAAGCTATGGAAAACAACAAGAGTCTTCAGGTCCTGTTTCACTTTCTGTCGATGATCGACGCACCTCCGAAGTCGCCACAAATACAGGCCTCTACGATTGTTTTTTGCATCCTTTCACTGAGCATGTACTTCCTCTACCGTTTTTATACTTATCCCACTCGTTTTCTGGCTCTAACAATCGTCGTTTTCGGCAATTTGCCATATTTAAAGGTCACGCATCAAGCTTTGATAAAAGCAAAACAAGCCAGACCGGAACTTGGTTTCATTCTAACCTCGTTTTAATTTATAATGGCGATACCCACGAGTTTTTATGAGAGGTGCCGGAAAGTTGTGAATAGATCATCATGGATAGAATTAGCAACGTCAAAGGCGCTGATAACATACTTGAATTGAATCGCGCACATATAACTCAATAAACAAGTTTTATTATATTAGCCATCTTACTAGCGTGAATTCAACATTTTATAAGTTTTTGATATGGACCTGAGAGGCACTTTAATACTTGGAAATAATGTTGCATCATATTGTTTCAATATTTATCTTTGCGAGTGTGTGTGTGTGTGTGCGTGTTTGTTTATGCGTGTGTGTATTCGCGTGCGAGCGCTTAGTGCAAGCTTTAAGTTTGGTTTTGGTCTTAAACAAAATATATTATTATTATTATTATTATTATTATTATTATTATTATTATTATTATTATTATTATTATTATTATTAAAGAAAAAATCCAGTCAGTCAAACGTTTTACAACAGTCCCCTGTCCCCATAAATCCTGTAAGGGTACATTTAACATAATGAAAATAAACAACAGTATTGGATTAACTGCACCATTTTATAGGATCTTTTGTTGTATCAATTTTTTTTCATGAGATTAACACAAGTTGTACTAATAATAAATAATACTGGACATTTATATAGCGCTATTACTTGTCTTTTTATGGACAAGCGCATAGCGCTTTACATGAAAGGAAAGAAACAAATATGAAACAACTTACAATATTGCATTAGAAATTATACAATGAGAAAAAATAAAATAAAATGAAACCAAACACACAAAATCAAACAGGGTCTATAGAATGAAGGATTTAGTCAGGATAGTAGAGTTTGAAGAGGTGAGATTTTAGAGCTTTCTTGAATGAGGGTGTGGTCTGCTTGTGTCTGATGTTGGCTGGAAGAGTGTTCCATTGTCTGGGTGCACAATAGGTGAATGCCCGTTCTCCGTACATTTTGGTGTTGGTTTTTTGAATGCAGAGTGTGCGAGAGTCAGAAGAAGAGCGAAGAGTGCGAGAAGGGACATAGACTGACAGCAGATCTGACAGATATGAAGGGCAGGTTCCAGAGAAGAAATTGTGGCACAGTACGGACAGTTTGTATTTAATGCGGGCCTCTATGGGTAGCCAATGAAGCTTACGGAGTAAGTACTGATAATATTATAATAATTATAGGATCAAAACCCAACCAGGCAAACAAACAACCAATGGACGAGTTGCAAACCTTTATAACGACGACACTTGCTTTGCTATTGAGTAAACGAGCTGCCTGGATGCGAACACGACTTACAGATTCAAGCATCGGGGCTGAATCCACCTTTGGCGTTTAACATAAAAAGGCAAGTCATTCCATGCATTTCCAGACACACACACAAAGCCGACAAACAAGAATGTGTTAATTTTCTTGGGCTGTATCTTAAAGAAACAAACTGAAAACATGGAATGACGGCCTACTATTTTATGTATCACAAGCAACAACAACAACAACAACAACAACAACACATCCAAAGCGGATCAGCCTATGTCGAGATACAAGGCAAAACGTGTCTATAAAATGATGAAGTACAGCCATCTGGACCATTGAGAAAATGCAAATGGGAATTATCTAAAATGCTTAGCAGTAGGTAAAGTGTTTGCATAGTAAAGACAATCTAAATATGTCCGGTCATACTAAAGACCAGGCGAAACATTGTTTTGAGAAAACGATCGAAATTTTGAGCGACGGACCGACCGACCTATTATTGACCAACGACCGGATTACTACTGAATGATCGGCCATCATTTGAAGTGCGTACAGCACTCGAACAATCAAGAAATTGAGTTACCCCGTTTGTGAGATATAGTGCAAAACGTGTTTAGCAACAATTTGACCCCACCGATCTTCACCTTTCCGGTAGAGCAAATATGTTAGCACAGAGGACTGGCCACTAACCTAAGAAATGATAGACAATATGAAGTTTAGTTAAAATCTATTCAGTGGTTCGTGAGATATTGCGCGGACAGACCGACCTTTGGCTAGTTGTGATTCCCGATTACTTCAAAAGCTATCTGGAAATACGAAAATGTCAATGGAATTAACCATAGTAAGCTTCTTGTTTTTTATGGAACAGGTTGAAGTAATCCGCTTTAAACTGATAAAATATTAGTAACATTTTAAAAAAGCACAGGTATGATATAAATCAAGACATTCCTTTGTTTACGTACCTGTTAATATGATCATTACATTACATTACATGATTGTTGCTTTAGGTCCAGCGGACTCTTCCGAGCCAAATCAGGACCGGACAACCCCTGATCCGCATAAAAGATCTGCTGAAACAACCCTAGTGGTAAAACTGAAAGCTCTCCACCAGCCAGTCACTTTACAATAAAGACATCCCACGCAGGGGACGCTGAGGCTGCACTCTAATTTATCGAACCCCCGTTTACAAAAACAAAATAGAATACAAAAATCATTACAAATTATCAACAAAACACATACATATAAAATGCCAACATTGCTAAATAATAACATCATTGAAAGCCCTAGTGACCACCTGGCAGAAAGCATCCAATATTCCCAAGCTGATCCAACAGACCTCACACACAAATAAGGAGTCTTGTCCCGGAAGAGTTTTCAAGAAAAAAGGTAGGCGACTGATCTAGCGAAGAAGAAGACTGTATAGCAGATTGATAGAACAGAGCAGGAATGAGAAAGAGCAAACGAGAAAGACAGCGACAGTGGGAATTTAAAGCACTAAATTTCCAGAAAGTGGGGATACTATTAATACTGAAACCCCCGGCACCCCAACGTGGGTGTTAATATGATCAAGGTTGATTCTAACAACAGCACTGCTGCGAAGGTGTCTGTAGTAGGCAGAGGTGTTTGCTTATATAAAAAAGAAGAGACACTAACATTAAAAACTCACCGATCAGTTTGAGCAACGATTAACTATTATACAATCTTTTAATTTTTAATTTAACACAATGCAGTTTCCTAAGTTAACTCAATGTCACACACACACATACGCACACACACAAACACACATGTATATTTCCATTCCATCCGCAAAACGAAGGGTGGAGATTGCTCTTCCCCCTATGCTGATTGTGCCTTCGTGATCTGCAAGGGCATCTGATATGATGCGCTCTAGGAAGATGTTGAAGAGTGTTGGAGAGAGTAGGCATCCCTGACGCACACCGATTGTTGTTCTGAACCAGTTTCCGATGGTGCTGTTGTGGAGGACTGCACTGGTAGCCTATGGAATGGAAATAAGTGCAGAGAAGAACAATTTGATGACCAACAACACCAATGGCATTAACACGGACATCAAAGTCCAAGGCCAATCCTTCAACACAGTGCATAGCTTCAAATATTTAGGAGCCATTGTATCAGACATTGTATGTGCGCTCCCTTGTCATCCCCATCTTCCTATATGCTTGCGAAACATTGACCTTCACAGCAGATCTCCAACGAAGAATACAAAGCATGGAGATGAGGTGCTACAGAAGACTTCTGGGCATTTCCTATACCCCGCACATCACCAACGACAAAATCCGACAGACCATCACACAAGCCATTGGAAAACACGATGTCCTGCTCACAAAGGTGAAGAAATGGAAACTCCGATGGTATGGCCACATCAGCAGATCATCAGGCCTTGCAAAGACCATCCTGCAAGGCACGGTGCAAGGAGGCAGAAGAAGAGGGAGCCAGAAAAAGAGGTGGGAGGACAACATTCGAGAATGGGCTGGTTTGTCACTGAGCGAAACAGTCAGGGTTGCTGAGGACAGGGAAAGATGGAGCACGGTGGTTAAACGATCATCTGTGGTGCCCCTGATTGATTGATTGATTGATTGTTGCTTTAGGTCCAGCGGACTCTTCCGAGCCAAATCTGGACCGGACAACCCCCGATCCGCATAAAAGATCTGCTGAAACAACCCTAGTGGGAAAATTGAATGCCTTCCACCGGCCAGTCACTTTACAATAAAGACATCCCACGCAGGGGACGGCTGAGGCTTTACCCCAACTACTCGAACCCCCGGTTACAAAAACAAAATAGAATACAAACATCATTATAAATTATCAACAAAACACATACATATAAAATGCCTATAGTGCTAAATAATAACATCATAGGAAGCCCTAGTGACCACCCGGCAGAAAGCGTCCAACACTCCCAAGCTGATCCAACAGACCTCATACACAAACAAGGAGTCTTGTCCAGGAAGAGTTTTCAAGAAAAAAGGTAGGTCATTGATCTAGCGAAGAAGAAGATAGTATAGCAGAGTGATAGGACAGAGCAGGAATGGGAAAGAGCAAATGAGGAAGACAGCGACAGTGGGAATTTAAAGCACTAAATTTCCAGAAAGTGGGGATACTATTTATACTGAAACCCCCGGCACTCCAACGGGGGTACTGTTGCCGCAGTGAATCTGTCATGCCTGTAAAGGAAAGACAGGTTTTCAACTGGGGCTTTCACTTTTCCCTTTATAGGTTAGAACAATCTACAGTGGCAAGATTGCTCATGACCCCAAGGGGTGTGGTGCCCTTACAACCTCCGAGTTATATATAATATATATATGTCCGTGAAACCACCTCACCCTTTAAGGTTAATGAAATAGAGCATGGGGAGGAGGGAAGAAGACGAGATGGGAGAGGAGGGGGGAGATAGGCGGGAGGGGGGGAGGAAATGAAACCGAAACTCGCACTACTGAAGGAGAATGTTAATAAAATTATAGAGAATAAATGACGTGCCCTTGGAAATGCAATTCCATTCAACTCTAATGCGTGAGAATTAAATGGAACATTTAGTCTAATATAACACCCGCTCGCACAAGATTAATTATTATTTTACCCAAAAATTCACGATCAAGGAAGACAGGCAGACAGAATTTAAATAATAATTATTTGAAGTTGAAATTGTCAAGTTACGCAATGACAAGAACTAGTAGAATTAAAAAAAAAAGTAACAAAAACATCCCATTACGTTATCATTAGGTTCTACATCTTCTTCCGTTTTGTATTTCCAGATTATACCTGGAAATAATTTGAAATGGAAATCAGAACGAGACAAATTACGGTACGGACGTCTGTCGGTCGGCTTGTCGGTCGTTAGGTCTGTTCGTCGCATGCAAAATCTTAAGAATCACTGGGGGGATTTTGACCAAACTTCTTAGGCACATTACCCAGGTTAGTGGTCAGCAATCGAATGGAAACAGTTTATCTAAAGGTCACACTTATATTGGTCTATGTCGTCATTAAGAAAATAATCCAATACTTGACATTTGTAATTAGACATTAGATCTGTTTTTGGTATTTCCAAACTTACCTGAAAATACTTTGAAATAGTCGGGGGTGATGGCGGGAGGGGAAGGGATCAGAACGCGCCAAATGTCCGGTCTGTCAGTTGGTCGGTCTATCGCTTGTCACCGAACGGATTTTGATCAAACTTGAATGAATGAGAATAAATGTGTGCGAGTTACCTTTTCTTTTTGTTTCTGATAAATTTGCCTTGCGACTGTAAAACAGTCCAGATAAAAAAAAAAAACATCGGGGCCACATGGATTTATAACACATAAATGATGTACACATTTGAGTAAATATAAATATATGTACAACATTTTCGGGATTATAAATTACTTCCAATTCTTACACTTTCCGTATTCAAGCAATTGTAATAAATAAAACGTATTAATGAAATAGGTGTTTGGGGGGAGAGTTGTTTGTTGTACCAATTTTCATTCATCATATAAACATAAGTTGTACTGATGTAACAAAAACAAATGACAAAATCTACCATGCGTAATTTTCCAAAATAACTAATTAATTAATCTAACCATATAAATTATCATACTACTTACATACACATGGACGTTTAACAACATGCATTCCCTTGTAACAATTCGTTCACAGTAAGAAACAAACAAAAGAAAACAAAACAAACAACAAAGCGCAAACACAATTTTAAAAAACAAACAAACCTTTCAACTTCACCTGAGGAGAACGAAGTACTTATAAATGTCATTTTGCGTTTCCCCCCCTCCCCCCCCCCAAAAAAAAACAACAAAAAAACATACATATTAAAGGCATGTGCCAAATTGCTTTGGATCGTGGAGACCTTGGGCTGTTTCACACTTGTCAGCCGCTTCACAGTCTGGTAGGCCTTCCTGCTGTTGTTCTTGTTCAGACTGTTCTCTATTTCCTGGCATTGATCTTCTATCCAGTTCTTCTTCGCTGTGCGCATGCCTTTTCGGATTTCATTGTTGATTTTTTGGTAGTCATCAGCTCCTTGTCATGTGTTTTTTTCTTTTTCATCTCTCTTCGTTTATCACACAGATCCACAAGTTCAGGTGTGATCCACGGTTTCTTCTTCTGGCGGTACTTGCCAAGGATCTCATCTGTCGCAGCTGAGTTGAAGGTGGTGGTCATCGTGTCGACATCTACTTCACTAGCTCCCAAAATGAGTAGTGGTGCGAATTTCCCTCCAATTGTGGCTTGAAAATTTTTGCCACCTCCGGGTCTTGCAGTTTGTCCCGGTCGAACTTCTGTCTAGTGCACTTTGCTGTGTTTACTCTCTTCAATTGGTGTCGGAAGGACATCATCACGAGATCGTGGTCACTTCCGATGTCTGCTTCTGTAAAAGTGCGTGTCCTGCCAATATTGATACTTGATCTGAAGCGTGTCTATGATGCTCCCCGCCAGGACTGTGCCATGTCCATTGTCTGAATATTTTGTGTAGACCAAGCGTGTTTGCCAGTACTCCCCCGGCTCGTTACTCCCCCATATCGTTATTTTAAGAATGTAGGAATCGGAAAGTGATTTTTGTAGAGAAAAGGTTTAGGGCAAGGGTTAGGGATAGCTCTGCAACTAACCCTTACCCGAACCCTTTTCTAAAAGGTTTACATATAGGCGACGAAATAGGTCGAATTTTGTTCTAAAATAACGAGCTGGGGGAGTAACGAGCCGGGGGAGTAGTGATACAGGGGAGTAACGAGATGTTCCCGCTTATATTAATATCAGATTGTTGTATCTGGCAAACTCTAAGAGTCTCAGACCTCTGTCATTTGTCTCGTCGTTGCAGTGGGGTCCACATGTGTCTCTCCAATTGTAACAGACTACAAAGTAAAGATATGGAGAAGATCCTGGTGCGCATTCTTTACACATTCATTCGTAATAGTGGATCACTGTTGCAATATTACAGTCATCGCTATTACTGACTCTTTTTATTGAAAGCTCTACAGTTGTGGGGCATTGGATATCTGAGTATAGCTCACAAAAGTCAATGCCACAGGAATCCAGAACAATATTAAACAACGATTTAGACAAAATAACAATCAACAACACTGCAATCTTTTGAGTACATTATCTACTGTTTTCAAGCTGGCTTAAGCGGCGGTTTACAATCCACAATTTTACATCCACATTTTTACAAAAATCTATCAGAGAGAATAACATGCTATTTGTCCCCTGATCATCATCTGATTCTCTTATAGTTAAAGCAGTTCATTATCAAAAGTGTTATACTCATCTAAATCGTTAATATCGTCACAGACATATTCATTTAGAGAGGCAGTTCGCACATTATAATAGCCCAATAAGCAGAACGAATCAAAAGCCATGTTAATATTCTAATAATGTCGTTTTCTAACTAGGATTTTTGTTCCTGACAAAATAACTTCCAGGAGGGGAGTACACCCAACCAAGAGGGCTTCTTTACCACGATACGATGATTAAGATTAATGCACAGTAAAATGAAAATAATATGAATGAACTGAAAACATAAAATAAATAAATGACATAAGAAAACATTAATTGGTCTAAATACTTATAATTCAACATCGTAAATCTCGAATAGCTCAAAGACGTTTGCTGTTGCCAAAGAACAAGTAGTAGTAGTAGTAGTAGTAGTAGTAGTAGTAGTAGTAGTAGTAGTAGTAGTAGTAGTAGTAGTAGTAGTAGTAGTAGTAGTAGTAGTAGTAGTAGTAGTAGTAGTAGTAGTAGTAGAAGAAGAAGAAGAAGAAGAAACGGCAGGGTCAATTCTTAAATAAATAGGCGAATAGGAAGAGAGTATCTTAATCATACACATTTGTTTTCTTCATTACGTACCTCTTGCTGAAAAAGTCGAAACTTGTTGAAGATGATTCTTGACGTTGCCCTGTCGAAAGTGGTGGAAAAGTCACTTGAGCCTAACAAACTTTGTGTGAAAATGTCACTTGTCTGTGAAGTTACAAACTAAACGCTACCTGCTATGTGCTGGAACTGATCTGAGTGACGCTAACTCCGGGGCAAAAACTTGCTGCCAGATGGTCACAACAATCACACAATAGTGAACGAAGGCTGGCAACAGTCAGTCTTTTCTAGTGTTGGTGAAAACGGAGCGCATGTGCTAGTCAGTCTCAAGCTTTCTCTCTCTCTCTCTCTCTCTCTCTCTCTCTCTCTCTCTCTCTGGTTCTCTTTCTTTCTTGCTCTCTCGCGCGCTTTATCCTCTGATGCGCCTGGCCTTGCTGTTCTGCTATGTCCCGTGCTGGAGTTACTAAGACCGGTGTCGGAGCGGGTTCTGCCTATAAATGTTGCTGTCATCTCTCTCTCTCATTCCACCCCCGTTCTTCCAGCGGTACCCGAGTACATGGGGCTTGTCAAGCAAACCGAAATAACTGGCAAAGTTCGCTTCTGAATCACAGCTACTCTGTAGGTAGCATCGCCCTCACCAACCGCTGCAGCAACTTGGTAGTTGTCGTCGTCGTCGTTGGGCACACACACACACACAGCGTTTGACGCCTGAGCTGAGGTCGCTCTTGATGTGGGAGTGTATGTGTATGTGTGTGTGGGCGTTGATGTTGATGATGATGGTGGAACTGACAATAGTGGCGGTTTTACCATTTGAACTACGATGGCGACGATTTCATCATTTCGATGATCATTATTTGGTTATATTATTCCGTTCTATTTAGCAGTTATTTGCTGAATATAAAAATATCAAGAACAAGAAAAAAGATGGAGTTGAAACCACATGAAGACGACGAAGAAGAAGACACAGTCAGAATCCAAATTCAGTGTTCACTGACAATTTGTCGACTGAGACAGATAAAGGCTACAAGAACCGTATCCCTCTCCCCACCCACCTCCGAGAAAACAAAATACCGTTAGTGTTCCCGATTGCGCACAGTTGTGCGTCAATTACGCACAAAATATTTTTTTTTAAAATACACAGAAAGGTTTTTATGTGTGCCTCCTGCACACGTCCCCCGAATTGCTGTAGTCGAAACTCTGACAACTGAGTGGCAAACCCCTCAACGAAGACTTCCATAGCAGACAATTCAAAGTTGTATCGCGAGTTGTCGTCCTTTAAAATCGCATGCGCGCGCATTGTATACTTCCTCTATACAATTATGTCGCTGCTCCTCAAATTGAGGAATGACGAGATTTGCTAAATAACTCTTAAATGTGAGAGTCCCATGAACCCTTATTCATTTTGGGTGGAGGGAAAACTGGCCCTGAAACACATATTTAAATTTGTCAAATACAGTTAGTAGGCGAGTCAGAAATGAAGTAAGAAAACTTAGAAAGAAATGAAAAATTAGGACAGGCGAGAGAGAGGGCGAGGAGTGAAGTTGGGTTGTGGAGTTAGGGGAGACTAGAACAAGAACAAAAGAATACTTCTGGAAGAGAAAGCTATCCAATCTTATCCTATCCCGTAACTCGAAGGTCGATGGGGCACAACAGATGATCAGCGTACTCCACCTTTCTCTGTCATCAGCAACCCTCATGGTTTCGCTCAGTTTCAAGCGAGTTCATTCTCGAATGTTGTCCTCCCACTTCTTTTCCTGTCTCCATCTTCTTCTGCCTTCTTGCACCGTGCCTTGCAGGATGGTCTTTACAAGGCCTGATGTTCTGGAGACGTGGCCATACCATGGGAGTTTCCGTTTCTTCACCACTAGCACTATGAGCGTGCCAATGGCTTGTGTGATGGTCTGTCGGATTTCGTCGTTGATAATGTGCAGGGTATAGGAAATGCCCAGAAGTCTTCTATAGCACCTCATCTCCATGCTTTGTATTCTTCGTTGGAGATCAGCGGTGAGGGTCAATGTTTCGCAAGCATATAGGAAGATGGAGATGACAAGGGAGCGCAGCAGCCTTACCTTGGAATTTCAATGTAGACTGATGGTCCTGTCTTTCCAAATAGGCTTCAACCTTGTCAGGGACGCAGTTGTTTGTGCGATCCTTGTCGGGACCCATTAATTGATACAATGGTTCCTAAATATTTGAAGCTATTCACTGTTTAGAGGGATTGGACTTAGACCTTGATTTCCAAGTTGATGCCATTGGCGTTGGTCATCATTTTAGTCCTATCTGCACTTATTTCCATTCCATAGGCTCTGGAGGTGGTGTCAAGCCTTTGTACTAGCTGTTCACGTTCTTGTTCTTCTTGTCAATGTCATCCGCAAAACGGAGGTTAAAGATTGATCTACCCCCTACGCTGACTGTGACTTCGTGATCTGCAAGGGCATCTGACATGATGCGCTCTAGGAAGATGTTGAAGAGTGTTGGAGAGAGTAGGCATCCTTGACGCACACCGATTGTTGTTCTGAACCAGTTTCAGATGGCGCTTTTGTGGAGGACTACACTGGTAGCCTTTGATGCCTTCAATAATTGTAGCCTCATCAGCCATCCCAGCAAGGTCCTCCTGAAAATAATACTAAACAGGTTGAAACCACAAGCTGAACAAATCATAGCTGAAGCACATGCAGGATTCAGGGCAGGGCGAAGTACCACTGAACAGATTTTCACTTTAAAATAATCTACCAAAAATACCTACAGCACCACAAGCAGTAAAAAAACCACCCCGGTATTAGCAATAGAAGAAAGATGTAAGCTTAAGCTTACCGTTTCGTACAGGCTAATAATTAGTAGTATTAACTTGTAGAAACGCATCTCTCTTCAAGACATTATTTTATTTTTTTATTATTTTATTTTTTTTGCAATTGAATTAAGGCATTCGAAACGGATTTTGAAAAAAAAAAGAACTAAAGAAAAGAAAGAAAGATTGAACAAACGAGGAGAGAGAGAGAGAGAGAGAGAGAGAGAGAGAGAGAGAGAGAGAGAGAGAGAGAGAGAGAGAGAGAGAGAGAGAGAGAGAGAGAGAGAGAGAGAGAGAGAGATTGAACAAAACCAATATTTTACAAAAGCCAAGTGGTATCTGTTAACAGATAAAATGTTTGGTTGTTGTTGTTGTTGTTGTTGTTGTTGTTGTTGTTGTTGTTGTTGTTGTTGTTGTTGTTGTTTTTGAGAGAGAGAGAGTGATTGAACAAAACTAATATTTTAGAAAAGCCAATGAAAAAAAAATTATTTGTTTTCCAGGAAACAAAATAAAA
>CM072515.1:37453817-37468817 GCA_036898135.1 Oncomelania hupensis | reverse complement strand
CCAGTGCATGTATAACTTAAAATATTGTTGATTTCCATTAGATATAATTTAGTGTTTTGTTTCATAAATAGACGTCTTCTTTTCATGATATGTGAACAACCTTTCTCATAACTGGTGATTCAAATTTTCTACATACCCTTATATAATTCAGGGATTTCTCTTCTTGCAGTTACATTATGTTTAAATGTTTAAGTTGATTCACTGCTCCTTTGAATTCAGACCCCTTTTCACACTGAATCAGTCTAGGATATTTAAGAGGGCCTCCATAACAAATTGTGTTTAAATCTTAAGCAACTTCTGTAGAGCTTTTAGTTGTAAGAGGTTCTGCATCTTTGTACCTTGAAGCAGGATTAATGACTGTTGGAGCATATATTTGTATTTCTTTTTCGAATTTTATGTTGCGGGAGATCCCCCGTGGGGGTGCCGGGTGTTTCAGTTTAAATAGTATCCCCACTTTCTGGAAATGTAGTGCTTTAAATTCCCACTGTCGCCGTCTTTCTGCTTTGTTCTTTCTCATTCCTGCTCTGTTCTATCAATCTACTATACTAGCTTCTTCTTCGCTGGACCAGTCACCTACCTTTTTGTTTTTTCAAATCTCTTCCGGGACAAAACTACTCATTTGTGTATGAGGTCGGTTGGATCAGCTTGGAAATATTGGACGCTTTCTGCCTGGTAGTCACTGGGGCTTCCTATGATGTTATTATTTGGCAATGTAGGCATTTTATATGTATGTGTTTTGTTGATATTTTATAATGATGTTTATATTCTATTTTGTTTTTGTAAACGGAGGTTCGATAAATTAGCGTATAGCCTCACCGTCCCCTGCCCTGCGTGGGATGTCTTTATTGTAAAGTGACCGGCTGGTGGAGTGCCTTCAGTGTTGCCACTAGGGTTATTTCGGCAGATCTTTTAAGCGGGTCAGGAGCGAGTCCTCTTTCAGCGAAGTTGTGGTCTTGATTTTGTGGTCCTGATTCGGCTGTACTGATCCTGATTTGGCTCGGAAGAGTCCGCTGGACCTAAAGCAATAATCATGTAATGTAATGTTGCGGAAGATACAACATGTCCATTTGCTATATGTATCGTTAGACTTATTATTTTCATATTTAGGTCTGATTATTTGCTTAGGAAGTGGAAGATAGATTTGCCATACTGCTTGTTTAGACAACCATTGTTTAAAAATATTTTCTGATAGTCTCATCTTTTCACTTAGTTCATCGAACGCAGTTTTTCCCTTCCAGTACCCTGATTCTGAATATACTTTGGACAAACGTGAAGAAGTATTTATTTGTTTTTATTTAGATTGTCTTGGTGAGGTAATAAACCACCATTCCAAATACCACAAAATCTAGTTCACCCGTCTCTTTCATTGTAGCTGTATTAAGTGCTATGCTAGATGACTGCGTGATGTCAGATAACATTGGTTGCTTTAACTGAGATAAAGTTTCGCCAGTTATTATTAAGTAGTACTGTTGCAGTGCTTCATCAATGTTTTCAAATGTTTTATTAGCATGACCTTCTTCTTTTAATCTTTTATTTACAAAATCCAGTTGGGCAAGTCTTTTTCTTTTCATATTCAGCTTGTTCTTGAGAAAGTTTTTCCATTGCGAGATTATGTCAGTTTGATTCTTCTTTACTGTCTAGTTTTGAGAATAAATTATTTGATACTAAAAAGGCTAGCGCATTAACACCAAGATGTAAGGTATAGAATTGTGCATTTGCATGTAACAAGTATGAAATTTGGCAGGAATGTTTGTTTTGATGTCCCGAATAATTCTAGACGCAGGGACATTGTGAGTTTACACTTCGAACAAAATTAGGTGACGTAATCCAAAATGGCTACCAACATAATCTTCTCATTTGATTAGGACCCCAAAAAAGCACACAATCTGGACAAAATCATAACAGGACGGGTTTGTCTTGATGTTCTGAACAATCTTAGATGTCATGAAGGAACATTGTGTTGTAAAACTTCGAACAAACATGATTACATAATCCAAAATGGCTGCCGAAACACGCGTTTTATACCATTAAAATACACATAACTCATTTAACTATGACAAACATTTGTGATAATTCCACAAATCCTTTGAGACATAGTAAACAAATGCAACAGACAGTCAGGCCCGGATCCAGAGGGGGGTCAGGGGGTCCATGGACCCCCCCCCCCTTTTCAACCCATAAAAAATATCACCCTGCACAGTGCAGTGCGTAAACGGGAAACAAGGCCGTGAGGCGCCAATTCAAGCTGATTCATTTAAGTCGATTAACCAGCCATCTGACATTTCACACCATTCAATACACATTACATGTATAGGCGTCTGCCATTTATACAACATAAAACTTTGATACACTGAAGTATCAACTGTGACCGCCTTGATGAAAAAACAAAATAAAGGCATACCCAAGACAGGTCAAATCTCTGCTTCAGGTGGTTATTTCAGTGTTTATGAAAGTGAAAAAAACAGATTAAAAATGACACAAGATTGTACAAATTCGCACCATTCTTCTCAAAAATTCTGGGGGGGGGACGCCCCCAGACCCCCCCTACATCATTCAACCGCTACACGTCTTCGAATTTGCACCGGCCAGCAATCTCTCCAACATTAATTTTGGACCACCCCCCCCCCCCCCCCCTCCCAAATGTAAGTGATCCGGCCCTTTTACACATCAGTTTGAAATTCAGTATGCATTACATCAGTTTGAAATTCAGTATTACAAAATGGTCTTATTTTAACAAGCAAATGATATCACCTAAAATCGGCTTTCTATATAAGTCTGTCATTGAAATCATCAGTAATGGTTTAAATCCATTGATTGACTGAATTTCTCCGTTAGGAGTAACAATAAGGCTTGAAACAATGACAGTTCGTTACGGGTGCAAAAAAGAGTGTCAGTGAGCACCACCCATTCCATTGTGAACACAGTCACCACTGCAAGATCATTACCTGTACATGTAGAGTCAGTGAGCACCACCCATTCCATTCTGAACACAGTCACCACTGCAAGAACACAAAGCCATGCACTTGAGCCCTTCACGGACACACGTGCATCTCTTCTTGCATCCTTTTACACAAGAACACTTCATCAGCTCCCTGCATGCATCAGCAGCTTGAGGTAGATGAGTCCAGAAAGGCTGCCACTGGCCTTTACAGTACTGCCATCCCCAGTCACATGGATTTGGAAGCTGTGGTGTTGTCACAAACGCTTGTCCCCAGATGTGTCCCGCCTGGTACACAGTTCGCTTGGCATGCTGCAGAAGTGCTGCACTTGTTGGTGGAATGTTGTCAAATTGGCGAGATCTTTTCGTGAAGAGGTTGACCCTGGCACTGTTCACATCAAGTTCATTGTTGGTTTTGTCATACATCAGAACCACAAATCTCTCAATGATTGCCATGTCGAGGTCGCTGATATAAGAAGGTGCAGATGACAATCTCAAAAAGCAGGCTGTGACCTCTTCGTAAACGTCCCAAACATGCCATGCCTTCTTCTTGCCAATATTATTGAAGCCTGAGACGGTATCACAGCCTGTCAAGCCATGGAACATTGGTAAAGACTTTGCTTTGGATGGACCCAATGATGCAGCGATTTCATGAGCTGGTAGAACCCTGAAGTGTGAGCCAATGCCGAAGGCCAACCACAGCTCTTCAACTTCATGGTTGACAACTGCAGCTACAGACAGGACCACCACATCTGTATCCACAGTTCTGATAAGAAATGTCTTGTGGTCTTTTGATGCTTTGGCGAGATGCAGAATCATTCGCGTATCGGCTTCTTCGTGGTTACAAGGTTGGAGTGCCTCGAGACCAGCAGGCATGGCTTGATTGCATAGTACAAATTGTCCCTTTGTGGTCACAATCACCTTGTCAGTTTCTAGTTGTGCAATGTTGTCTGCCAAAAAACCAAACAGCTCCTTCTTGTTGTCGATACATCTAAGAAAACTGGTCCAGTTGGCTGGAATGATGGTACCAGCTGTCACCCTGCGCCTGATTCCTTTTCCTCTTTTGTTCCATGTCTGGGCTTTCAAACTGTCTGCGGTGTACATGTCCCACACTACATCCAGGCGGTGTGAAGCATGCTGAAGCTGACTTAAAAGAAAGGGGATGAAGACTGTTGTCGCATAATCCCCAAAGCTTCTTGCATTGCTGGGTGGGACCATGTTAACCGCTGCAGCTCCATCAATAATGACCATGTTCACAGGTGGAATGGCCCCAGTCTCATGTGCGGTGAAGTGCGGCTGTAAGCATTCAAGAAGAGCAGACTTTTGTGTCTGACGTAGGAGTCCACCATCCGATAGAGAAGGAGGGAAGGGATAGTTCTCATGCATGAAGAATTCACGCAGATTGCCGCCTCGTGTCAAACATGCGATGAAAAGCTTGCTGAATAGGCTGCAGTTTCTCTTCAAAAGTAATGTTTGCTGAGAACTCCTGCTAATTGTTCTATTCTTTGGACTAGACATTGTTGCCAGTTTTTTTTTTTTCAGGGGATGAAAAATCTTTGTCTGGCGCGTATGAAGTCGTTTACTTTCAAAGTTTTGGTACTGGTCAAGTCCTATGGAGTGCATGGATTTAAGTGATGTGACAACAGTTGGGTCGACAATGTCCTTGCTGTGCATCACCAAGAGGTCTTTGCTGTTGTCCATGAACGGATTGCCATAGCGTTCGATAGTGTTCAGCATATTATCTATGTCACTTTTGAATCTCTCTTGAAATGATTTGTTTTGTTCATGGTGCTTTGTACTACTGCTGGGACTATTGGGCTTGTCGGCCGCAAATGCTTCTTCAAACTCTTGAATGGCGCGTGACACTTCTGGCCCACCTATCATCCAACGACGCAAAGCAGCAGGGTTCTCTGTCAAACCTATAGCTCCTCCATCACCCTTGATGACTGCATTGTTTTGTTCATGTGCTTGATCCAAAGCCAGTTTACAGAAGGGTCGACAACTCTTCTGGAGAACAAAGTTTCCCTGGTCAAACTGCTCGAAGACAGCAGGACACAGCTCTTTTAGTCTTTCCATGTCATGGATGTGCACTGACAACCATCTTGCGTAATTGCACTGATCAAATGCAAAAAACCAAGGCACAATTTTCTTGAGGCTCTGAACGTACACGTTAAAGTTCCCGCAACGAAGAGAAGTCAAAAAAACGTGAAGTGTCATCTGCAATTCTAGCACCAGCGACCAGAATTTGAACATTGGAGACTCTTCGGCTTTGGCATCGCACCAGTTTTCAAATGAAGATTCTTCATTTTGTTGTTTTTCAGCTACAGATTGTTCATATGCCTTCTTCATCAAGTCATAAAGAACACAGGCAGTCACTTGATGAGCATAGCGTGTTTTTGTAATGTGGCTTGCAGTCAGAAAAGAGTCGGCTGTACCAGATGATGCAATGTTGGCTTCAACTAAAGTCTCAGTCCAGCCACTGCTGGAAAGCAAATGCCCAAGGGCTTTCAGAAAAGCCATTTCTGTGTGTAGACCCCCGAGCATCAGCACAAAGTGTTTCTCACCGTAACTGGCTGGCCACTTCCACTGTATCTGCTTGCCAAGAGCATAGAGAGGTTGATCCATAGCGATGACAGGAGTCTGCCCATGATTGAGATGCTCCACTGCCTTCTTGATCATATCCATACCATGCTTGATCATAGCGGGAGTCTTTGACAGGTCCTTGAAGAGTGGCAGCAAGCAAGACTCTCCTGGTGTCACGTCTGCAGCAGGCGACTGTTGTGAAGCATGGTAGGCACCCCAAGAAAGTTGGGCTTCAGTCAGGTCTTTTGATCCTGAAAATATAAAAATACAATACTAAGTTACATTGACAAAATATTGGGCTGCAGCAGAACAATATAAAAAAAAAAGGATTTATTCTGGCACTTTCACCGTACCTGAATACATGTAATATAGTATTGCAATATAATTGATATTCATGATTATTCAGATTACCTTGAATGCAAACATAAAAATGTCATCATCTTATTCTTAATTCTCAGTGTCTTTTTCGCTGTTCGGCGAAGGAAAGGGTAGGGGTAGGGCAATGGGGGTGGTGTGGGCACAATTGTTGCCAGCTCTGTGCGCTTACATAAAAGTATTGATAAAAATAACAGCAAGAAGATGACAAATAAAGTGTAACGATAATATACCTGCACTTCGCACGTGATCAAGCCAGGACTGTTCAGCTCGAAAGGCAGGATTGAAGAAATTGCTTTCAGGTTGGACTGGACCTTGATGCTGAGGTGCAGGGGGTTCCACCGGCATTTTCATGCATACAGGTGGTACTTTCCGGTAGAATACCGGCAGCTCTGGGACAGATTTATGGACAGTTCCTTCCAGTGGACTAGCACACCGTCGCTCAGTTCCTTCTGCATTTCTCTTAGGATGCTGAAAAAGTGAAATTGAAGTGCCATGGAAAGAGTCTCGTGATGTGCTTGAGCTGGGATTATGATCAATGTTGTCAATTGCCCCTGACGTGAAGAGATCCTTTTTTAGCTTAAAGGGACAGACCACGTTTTCATCTTCATACTGCTTGCATGCCCTCTGAGCCATCTCCGCAGAAATTTCAAGGACCCGAGAATAACTGACACTCAATCCCAAGCCAAACAAATTGTCAACTAAATCACGTTTACGGGTCTGTGCATGGACCAACATACCAAGGTAAAGTGGAAGAGGCGTTTCTCTCTCCTTTAAATGGCGTGTTGATGTGCTGTCTCCTTTTGCACTTTTCACACAATTGAATTTGAGGAGCTGTGCAAGGGACAGAGCTGCTTTATTTTTCACAGAACTGGCATCTTTTACACTTGGACCCTGTAGAATCATCTTCATGAGTGCCTGCAGAGATTCTGGAACACTCTCAAACTGGCAGCTTTTATCAAACGATCCATTGAAAGTCCAATTATCCTTTGTATTGAAAATATCCCTCCGCACAATCTGTGCAGCTCGGGCTAGGTGCACAGCTTCATCATCAAAATCTTCAGTGTATGCAGTCTTCAGTGCACTACTCAACTGGTTATCAAACCCAAGAAGAACGTCTCTACCTTCCTGAAAGGCCTTCATGTCCGGGAAACGATTAAGTAAACGTGTCTTCAATCGTGTGCTGTGAACTATGTCAGCATTCAGCCCCATCAGCAACAAACGTTCACGATACAAATTAGACAAATCTGCAAGCTTAAAAACTGTCATCCGATCTGCACGGCCAGTTCCGTCATCGGTGAGTCGCTTCTCTTCAATAAACTCGGCCACCTCTGCAAATGCAAGGCCATGCAACATTTGTGTGTTCCGGTCTTTGTGGGATTCATGATTGTTTTGGTCTTGCTTCTGATGTGCTTTTCTGTATAGTGTCAGAAGGCAACTCGGATGATATTTTGCTTCTTTTGAAATGACATCACCACCACTAAGTTTTGCCAAAAGGGAACTGTGTTGTAGATCAGACGCACATTGGCGAAGTTTAGCATCAAGCTTAAATGTAGAAGCTTGTCTAAGATTAGAAAGAGGTGATATCTTATCACACAAAAAGCAAATGTGTTCAGATTGCTTTTCACCTGATGTAGTTTGTCTCCTTTGCTTCTTTGAAGGTGTCGGCTCTGGGTCATTTTCATGAACAAAGTCTGCAGAATCTGACATAGATGTTGCGATTGACTGTGATGAAGTGGCCTTCCTCTTCAATTGAGTAGTGTTGAACTTGTATCGGCATGAGCGGTGAAATTTGGCTGCATTGTCAATAAATGTTTTTTCTATTCCCGAGCCTTCGTCTAATCTTGACAACTCAGTGAGCACTGGCAGAGGGCATCTAAGTTCTGCAAATTTCTGCAAGTTGTCAGCTACAGTTTTATAGCTGGATCCTGTAGTCAAGGCCTTACTGTTGTTTGCAGGACACTGTAGACTCTCTCTTGTGTTGGTCTGGCACAATGCACACAGTCTCCAGTCTGTCGTAGGTGGAGAGGTTGAGCTTGAAGATGGTAGTGGATCCATTTCAAATCCTTTCAGCTACAGGCTGTAGTCGGACATCTTGCTTGTCTAAAATCAGACAAACAAACACAGTATGTAGCTTCAGTTAAAAAATTATTATGTCATGTAATGACTTAAACATTAATTATAGTGGTTTATATGGGATGTGTTGACAGTCAAACCAACCCACTTGCAAGGTTTCGGCACACAAACAAATCACACTAAGGAAACAAAACAAAGTTCTTTTCAGAACATAATAGCTCTATTACTAACCCGAATGATACTAATGTAGATGATTGCAACAAATAAAATAGCCTACATTGTTACGTGTACGCCGCCTAAAAGTTTTACACATCATCTCAACACTGTTGACACGTTCGTGTCAAGGGTCTGCCGCAGCCATGATTAGTCATTCATCCTCACTACACCTTCCCCTTCCCCCAACCTGGTAACCTGGATTGTTATTGAGAGAATCGCCTGACGTGAAGCGTGCGCGGAACCTTTTTGAAAGCGCCAGTATAAATCAACATGATTGTGGGCGAATACGGAAAGACAATAGCTAGGCAATAGCCTGAAATGAAAATACTGGCATACATCGTACGCCTTCATCAACGTATTTATTATTATTATCTACTGCTCGAATCAAACCAATTCAAATGGGAGAATCATAAATGGTACATACCTTTGATGTTTGGTCAGCATATGAAAAAACTCAGAACTGGTTGAGATGTGGTTAGTGAAATCTCAAAACTGCAAGCTATCGTATGCCTTGACAACAATAACACGGACGACGCCATTTTGGATTTGCTTCGAGCGTTCAGTCACGTGCAAGATAGAAACCAACAAATACAAAAAAATACGATTTTGTTCGACGAATCAAACACCTGTAAAATCATACAGATGGTAACAGCAAGTACCTAGAGCTTTTAAATATTTTATTTATACATTTTGTTTGAAAATAACATTTACTCCGGATCAGTGCACTTCCATAATCGTCTGCTAAACGAACTCCGTTTCATTCATCTAATATCAAATTTGTAAAAAAAAATAATAATGTCCCTGCGTCAAAAAGTCATTTTGGACATACAAAGAACACATTAATCCATTTTTCACACTTGTAGCACGAGTTTGCACGATTCACTACTATTTTGGGCCTTATATCTTGGACTAACCTGCCGAGAACCTTAGCAACACCAGCCATTTTTAATAATAACTTTTAATTATAATTTAGTCTTATTAAAAATGAATTATGACAACTTACTTACACAGGAAGGGATTAGAGTCACAGCTACAAGCTTTGACAGTTTTGCAAAGAAAAGAGAGAGGTTAAGTTGGTAGCATAATGGAAATCTAAATGTTATATCGGTGTTGACTTAATGCCTGAACAAGTACCAAGCCTGAAACCAGAAAATATTATTATTTATATAATAGATATGGCCAAGTCTTAGCTAAGCTGATGGTAAAAAGTCTTGAAAGGTCGATTGTAAAGTTATATACAAACTGTAGCAGCGTTTGTTACTTTAGATTGTGCACATGATCTCTTTGATGACCTGAGTCAAAATTATATTATTGTGAATTGCATTAGCGAGGTATCATAAGTGAACATAATCTCTTTGATGATCAGGGTCCTGTTATCGTGAATTGCATTAGCGATGTATAACGAAATCTGTATTATTAGTTTGAAGGTTTGTTAGTTCAATTTTCAGAGGTGTGGTGGGGTGGGGGTGGGGGGCGGGCGGGCTAATTACTTTTCAATATATATATTTTTTCTGCTATTAAAAATGGACTCTAGAGATGAAGATGAAAAAAACCCACAGGATATTGTGTCACTGGAGACACCGGAGACACAGATTGAACAGAGAGCGACTAAGCAAAAAAGACCAGGAAAAACCATGGCTGGTAAGAAGCTTGCAGAATGTAATAAGTTGCACTGATAGAATAAAGATAGATATATAGATATTCAGTGTTTATATGGTCCAGCGGATTGCCAAGAGCCGAATCAGGACCACATGTAGAATAAAGAAACGTAGCTAGTATATTACACAAAAAAGAGAGCAGTCAAAAGAATTAGAACAGTTAAAAGAAGCAGAAACATTAACAACAAACATTGAAGAACCAGCAGAACAGCAGCAACCAGCTTCAAATAAACAAGTTTATATGTAAATTCCGCCAAGGATAAAAGAAGCAGAAACCTTAAAAAATATATATTATATATTAGTGTACCATATGAACAGACTATTGTAAATTGCTAATCATAGCAGCGCTCTGGTTGGATTGAATACAGTTTACATAATTTAGTGAAGCCATGAGGACTGCTGAGGACGGAAAAAAGATGGAGTCCGCTGGTTAACGCTCATCTGTCGTTTCCCAACGACTTTCGAGTTACGGGAATTGATAGTATAAGATAGGATCTGCCCATTGGTTATATAATAAACCACAAAGAAAGGGTTTCCAACAGAAACTTACGCTCGTTCCCCTAAATATTTGTTGAGTTATTAGATGTATAATATTACATATACGTTCTCCTCGAACTTTCATATTTAATGTTAGCAATGCATATACTACTGATTTTGAGTCCACACACCCAGTATTTGAAAAAAAAAAGAAGTTAGTCCCTTGTGTGTGCGTGTGTGTGCGTATTTTATTTTTATTTGTATTTCTTGCCCCTGGGGTGAAGGAGGAGGAGGGGTCCGTGCCTCCTAGGACACCCCCCCCCCCACTCCCTCCTCCCATAAACCGCACCTGTTATAATCTATGCATTTTTGAACATTTTAAAGAGTGAATGTTTGTAATTGCCTTTCCTTACACAATTATTGCAATTTGTTGTAATACTGTCAGCAAAGCATCTCTTAATGTATCTGTTTGAGGTGATAAAGTATTCTAGAATCTTAAATATTGAGAGAGTAGCTGGTGATGTGTTGGGTATAGGAAATGCCCAGAAGTCTTCTGTAGCACCTCATCTCCATGCTTTGTATTCTTCGTTGTAGATCTGCTGTGAGGGTCCATGCTCCGCAAGCATATAGCAAGATGGAGATGACAAGGGAGCGCAGCAGTCTTACTTTGGAATGTAGACTGATGGTCCTGTCTTTCCAAATGGGCTTCAACCTTGTCAGGGCAGCAGTTGTTTGTGCGATCCTGGAGAGGACTTCCTGTCGGGACCCATGGTCTGATACAATGGCTCCTAAATATTTGAAGCTATGCACTGTGTTGAGGGTTTGTCCTTGGACTTTGATGCCCGTGTTTATGCCATTGGTATTGCTGGTCATCATTTTGGTCTTCTCTGCACTTAATTTCATTCCATAAGCTCTGGAGGTGGTATCAAGCCTCTGTACCAGCTGTTCAAGTTCTTTTTCCTCTCCAGCCAATCCATCAATGTCATCCGCAAAACGAAGATTGGAGATTGCTCTACCCCCTATACTGACTGTGCCTTCGTGATCTGCAAGAGCATCTGACATGATGCGCTCCAGGAAGATGTTGAAGATGTTGGGATGGTTATTCGGTTTAAGTTCAGGTTTATTTAATTTGTTTTGATTTAAGATTTTAAAATCATCATATAAATGACAAAAAACAAAAATGACAAAATATAAAAAGCTCAACACCATCTCCCAGGCTTGAAGATGTTTTCAAGACATTCAAACTTTCCATTCTCAACAGTCGAGATGTTATTAAATCTATTAAGAATGACTACCATTTTGTAGTCAATAACTTTTTTAGTATCTCATTACAAGTAAAAATAGGTTTAACAAAGGTTACCTAAGCTTTTAGGTAACCTTTGTTAAACCAGACAATCTTGATGAAACCTTGACTGTGTGGGTTTCTTCGAATCAAACTGAAATGTTAAAAACTAAAGACCTAAACAATACTTCTAGTTAATATCTAAAAAATTTAAAGACAGCGTAGAGCTGTAGAGCATGCAAATCTTAAATGATCTGAGTGGACAGAAGGAGAATTAAATCACAAGAACTAAGTGTAACTAAATATAATCATATTAAAGGAAAATCGTACCTCCCTCTCGCCAACAAATTTTTAAATAAGAAGGCTGTATTGAATATTAAGAACTCGGATTATTTATGATAATTTCTAAATCATTTAAGGAAATAAGGGACAATAAATGAGTAAAACACACACACACAAACACACACCCACCCACACACACACATACACACACACACACACACCCACTCACGAATCTAAAAACCAATCAGTGATCATTCCCTAAATAACAAAATTATGCGAACGCAGTTTGAACCTTGGCGCTAACTTGCACCACTGCTTGTTACGTTGAAACGCGAACGAAAGTATGTCGGAAGCGTGTACGATAGATCTAATCGTTTCGATTTGCAAAGTATTCAATAATGGAGTTTGTTTGCCTTTGATTTGAGTTTGCATTGTTGTTGGGAGAGGCTTCGTGTAGCGTTGATAATTTGCTTTGGTCGATATTACTGTAGAAGTTTCTGGATCTGAGTGTTTACTTTCTATAGAATTTTCCCGATACATGTCGAAGCAAGAGGTCGTTCCAGAAGGAGAAATAATAATGTATGACGTAAGTCAGTGATGACGATCTTTTATTCGATTGGTGGCAGTGCGTCATTTCTACATTGTTCGAAATTCTTCCGGAAGAGAGAGAGGTTATTTAATCGTGTGCCGAGTTGCTGTAGAGAGAGTAAAGTTGTTGATAGAGAGTTGCTGTGAAAGTTGTTGAGTTGAGTTGAGAATTGTATGCAGTTGTTGGTGTGTGCTGAATAAAAAGTGGAAAACTACATACGTCGACTTTGTGACTTGTATGCTGCTTGAGCGGGTTGCGTGAATAAACGAATCTGAGTTACACAACTATCAGGAATTCAAGCATCGGGGCTGAATCAGATACTGATAGAAAACACCAACATCAAACGGAGTGTAACACTGCTTCAGGAGTGTAATTTCTACAAATGAGCGGTTTACTAGTATACAAACGTACCTATTGTTTAAATTCTAGAAACCATCTTTTTCAAGTAAATAAACTCTTACATTTTTCTTTATTTGTTTTCTTTTATCTTTTTAATTTTTATTAGCCATTTACTTTGCTTGTATTTTATATGCTGCTTTTGGTGGCAGTAGTTGAAAGAATTTTTTTTACCTTATACCAAGTGAGTGCATTGCTTTAGTTTTAAGAAAGAGTCTTTTTGAAATAATAAAAATCTTTATTTTAATATTTTTTGTATGCTGTTGTCGTTTTAGCGCGATGTTACTGATTATGTGTGTGAGTACGTAGGTGAGTGTGTTTGCCTACGTGAGTGTGTATGCGTAAGTGTGTGTGTATGATAGAGAGAGATACAAGTACAATTTATTTCATAATTTTATATTTTAGTAGATGTTTGCACTGTGTGCATATAAATTGAACCTAAGTCCAATTTAACCCCTCGTTTAAGTCCGCTAGAGTATCGAATATGGACTTTAACATTTTTTTTAAAATTCAGTTTCAGACACAAACCGTTTACACTACAGCTTTTGTCGTTTGATGTTTACCTTTTAAATGACGCTCATGTTTGTGGCTTTTGTATACTTTCCACCAAAATATGAAAGTTCCTTAAGGGGTTCAATATACCCACTTTTCCCCTATATCCCACCCCCATTAATCCCTCCTTATTGGCTAAAACACTCCTCCCCTCCTTCCCCCCCTCCCTGGGAATTCTGGTCCTGAATTGGCTCGGAAGAGTCCGCTGGACCTAAAGCAATAATCATGTCCCTGGTAATATAGCCTTTTGTTTATATGTATAGTGTTTTATTATGTGTTCACACATTAAAGGTCAAAGTTCCAAAGTTCAAAAAGTAATATTAAAATACAGTAATTTGTATCTAATGGAGATAAATGTTCACAATACCTCTGCTAAGCTATATATATATATATATATATATATATATATATATATATATATATATATATATATATATATATATATATATATATATATATATATTTTTTTTTTTTTTTTTTTTTTTTGCCCAAGACACAACACATGATGAGGCTATCCACTAATTCCATGCCGGATCGGTCGTCGCCCGGCTACACAAGGACCGCGCCTTCTGTTGGCCACCAGGACGGAGGTGAAAAGTATGCTACTGATGGACAAATTAGCAAGATCCGCACGAGAAACAACATCGTCATAGGAACCTGGAATGTCAGGACCCTAACTGCGGAAGGAAAATTAGAAGAACTGGCCCACGAGCTGGACCACTATCGATGGAACGTTCTAGGTATCAGCGAACTGCGCTGGAAAGGCCTAGGTGAAACAACGACTGACAAAGGCCACAAGCTCTATTTCAGCGGTAGAGATGACAGGCACGAACACGGCGTTGGATTCTTGGTCCACAAGAACATTCTAGCCACTGTCATGGGTTGCCGCCCAGTCTCCAGTAGACTCATTACCATCCGTCTGAGAGCAACCCCTTTCAACATTACCATCATCCAGGCCTATGCCCCAACATCAGACTATGAAGACAGCGAAGTGGAGGATTTTTATGAAAATATACAGGCGGTCCTTGACCAAGTGCCGAAGAAGGACATAGTCATAGTGCAAGGCGACTGGAATGCCAAGGTTGGCCAAGATGCGCACCACAACTGGGGAGACACATGCGGACCCCACTGCAACAACGAGACAAATGACAGGGGTCTGAGGCTATTGGAGTTTGCCAGATACAACAATCTGGTACTGGCAAACACGCTTGGTCTCCACAAAAAATCCAGACGATGGACATGGCACAGTCCCGGCGGGGAACATCACAACCAGATCGACTACATCATGGTCAAGAAACGCTTCAGATCAAGCATCAACATTGGCAGGACACGCACTTTTCCAGGAGCAGACATTGGAAGTGACCACGATCTCGTGATGATGTCTTTCCGGCTCCATTTGAAGAGAGTAAATACAGCAAAGTGCACTAGGCTGAAGTTCGACCTGGACAAACTGCAAGACCCGGAGGTGGCAAAAATATTCCAGGCCACAATTGGAGGGAAATTTGCACCACTACTTATTTTGGGGGCAGGCGAAGTAGATGTCAACACCATGACCAATACCTTCAACTCAGCTGTA